>JACCGJ010012483.1:0-28174 GCA_013407085.1 Atriophallophorus winterbourni
TTAGCCTCGAGTGAGCCAGTCATATGGATAGCCATCTGATAGTTTCTAAGGGCACATTGGGTGCTTTCACTCGGAAAACTAAAAGCGTAGAAGAATTTTTATTATATGTCACTAAATTCATTATTTTATATAAATAAAGGAAGGAGGCACTATTTTAAATTTAGTTTTCAGCATGCAGCCAACGTAAAAATGATCTCAAACCTGTTTTTGACACTGGTCACAACGTAGATCAAGGTAACGCAGAAGTGATTAGGTGTGAAATAAAACATTTTCCCATGAACTCTTCTTTACGAAGCAGCTGATATTATCAAGGCACGCGGAAATGCAGTAAATTAAATAGGTGAAATAGGCATATATACAGTCTGTCGCACAGTACTACAGCGAGTAAGCTTTCGTGTGCATGACATCTAGTGCGTCGACAGATCGACAAACCTGAGCCGCACGAACATCCAGCGAAACTTCGTGGGTTTCAAAGGACGAAATGTAATTTGACTATAACCCTACCTGCCCACCGGCAATTTGAGCGGTCACGTGGTCTGGCTATTATCAGGATTCAATAAATTCGTTACTAAATGTTCAATTCAATTTAATTTTCTGGTTTTAAAAGCATATAGCTTTACAAAAACCACCTAATACTATGGGAACTACGAATAACGTAATAAGCAAAACAGGATTTGTTTGATTACTGAGCAGTTCAAGAATCAGGTAAAAATCCAAAGGTCATAAATTGTTTCCCATTGCACGGTGGGGTGACGCATTTAGATCCATCGGGTTAGGATTTATGGTTTTCATCGAGGCACGGGATAAGGACCAAAGAGACATTAATATTTTTCTTAAATACGTTTTTTTGGGTGTTAACACCATTATCGGATAGAATGTACACGACAATAATGTCGTCTACATTTGGGTCGTAAGTGGTGAACAGTCTGAGTGAATCTGCGATCTCTTGTTTCATATGGGACCTATAGATTATATAAGCATTGCAAATTGTGATTTGCGGTAGTCAAAATATTGTAAGCCGAAATCAAATCCTCTCAGAGACGAAGACATAGATAACCAAATTAGTTTATTTTTTGATTCATTCATTGTCTGGTTTTTTGCCGAGTCTGGCGACAAATTTATTAGCTTATATTCTTTGCAAAGTCGAGGCTATGGCGACCATGCTTGAACTGCTTATTCTTCCATGGGTCTAATGTACGTTCAGACGAAGCTTCGTGTCCGAAGCCAAACTTGCCAAACAATGGGCATTACCGCTTGCTTCCAGACTATTGTTGCCATATTCAACAGACCTTTACCTGATGCTTAATGCATAGATAAGATTGATTTAGTGAAGCAATTTCATTGCAAAGGCCTTTCATTGTATGCTAGCCTCCTTGTATCGATGCGATCATATATGTATAACACCAACGCATGCATCACCACGTTTAAGATTACTAAACAGTCCGATTTGTGAGGAACATTATCTCCCACAGCGCACACAACGATAAGCATTACCTCACAAATCGACGGCGTACATATCAGCGAACCAAGGTCACACATTACTATTGCATAAAACAACAAAGAAGCGATTCATTTAAGCTGGTTGATCTGTACTGTACGGTATTTACTTTATGATAGTAAATATCTCTTTTGCAAACTCGCACAAGTACTCAACTAAAATACATTGGTCTGGAGGCATGGAGTTTGTTATAAATTCGCCAATGATTCACGTGAAAACTACTACATCATATGCTTAATAATGCTAAATATCTAATCCAGATTTTAGTTAAACCATTAAAGCTTTCTTGTTCTCGACAAATTCATTGAAGTAAACGATCAAAAACTGATTGCCTATGGTTCAAAAACAGCTCGATGCGGAAACTCGTATGAGGTGATATTATGTTGTGGGAATTTAGAATTATTGCTAAAAATTCCTGGGTTATATTAAAACAAATCCAACTCTCCTATCATCACCAAGAAAGAAAACGTCAGTGACTTAGCTCATTGTACCAAAACCAATTTTGTTTTATCGGGTACTGCCCCAAGAAGGAATTTTCACGGTGTGTCACACCGATATATCGGGTAAATAAAAATATGCTCTATTTTAATAACGCGTTATTTTAGCATAGCTTGACGACTACCAGCAGACAATGTCGAATACCACTTGCTCATTTTTACAGATTTTGTGATTGGAAACCAATCTTCCCTAGCTAGAGATGGGTGCGTCATTGACCGGTTAGAAAATTGCTCTTTTCCCGTTGGAAACGAAGTGTCGAGTCTCGTTTATCTTTCAAAATGCATCACACAACTCTTTTAGAAGCTTGACTACTTGATTTGAACTATAGTAGTATTACATTTTACAGGCAGTAGGTGTTGGCATTACTTTCAAATTAGGGCATGCAAGCATTAGATGTTGAAGGTAAATTATACCGACCAATAGTTTTCTTACCAGAAGCACCACTTTATCAACAGAACAGAGACGAAGTTTACTATACATACATTCAAACAACTTTGATGAATAACTTTTCCAGCAATTGAAAAGAAGAGGACAATCTAATCGTGTGATTGTGATGCAATATCCTCATTTCCTTCAATCGCAGAACACTGGCGATACCGCAGCCCCTATCAAATTTACTCGCATTAAAATACACTGACCACAACGAAAAACGATCGACACAAAATAGCATAATGGAAACACTCCAGCTGTGAATTCAACTAGACTTCTAATTCAAAGGAATGATTGAAGTATACATTTGAGGAACACCAATGAGATCACATATTTCCAGCCCATTTGGCGAAACGATTATGCAGCTCATGGAAGGAATCGTTGATACTGCTGAAGATGTAGATCCGCTACGTGAAGAACAAAAGTAGCCAAATAAAATCCACTACAAAATTGTATTTACATGTTTCTAATTTTTCCGGAGAAACGAAAGCGGTTGGCTACCGGGCACTTCTGATTGTCCAACAAGTCGAACAATCAATGGAGAATTGAAGACGTGTCTACCGAAACTTTGACCTTTTAAGTAAACAAAAGTCCAACAAAAATCACTCTAGCTAAGTGAATATCATCTGACCAACGCAAGCTTATGATGGCAACAATGACTTATCTTATGCACGGTATCAACTTACTGACACCAAACACTTTAAATTAAAGGCAACATTTTCCGCATTTCTTTTTCCGAATCGTAGACTATGCTTAGATGAACAAATTTGGTCGAAAAATGTGTAATTTAAAATAAACACTTGCTAATCAACCAAAATTACGGAGAAAAGTTAAACTAGTGATTGTGGGTTTAACAATAAGTTATACACGAGGATACATGTTATAGCGGTAAACCATATGAAGCATTTTCCGGAAGCAACTAATTACGATTTGCTCGAATTAATGTGAGCAGCGTAAGTCCTCAAATGACCAGTATCGTTTTAAAGTCGATGCTTTCCCATTTCTCTGCAGTCGTTGATGTGCTCGTTTTAACCGTACTGGTCGAAATGACTTGCCAGAATTTAAATCGAAGCGTAGTTGAATCGAATTCATGAACTCCGTGGACGAAGACAAGTGTTCGCTAAGGTGACGATAGCCATGCGGCCGCGTTGGTTGGAGTTCTTCTTCGGTTTCGTGATAGACATCAATATTCAAAATCAACATTTTGCGCGCTTTGCAAGCTCTTCGATGTGCCGTACGTAACCTAATCTCCGGAGTGGGATCAAAGTACATTTCACCATCAGAATTGCTACTGGATCCAGCATACTGTTCAAATGCAGGACGGCCTTTCTGTATACGTTTGGATCGAGTTTTTATTTTAGATTTTTCCGAATGAAATTGTTTGTCAATGGATTCAGAGCACCTAGAATCTCGCATTTCAGGCGTAAAAGATAACTTTGTATTTTCCATGAAATTCGTTTGATCTGCCTCATGTTGTCCAATCTGCGTGGGTGCAGAAGTGTGCACATCAGCATCAACAACTTGTGCGTGCATTCTTTTCGTTGTAATTTCTTTTTCATCAAAGACTTCAGTACTAGGTTCAAATTTTACTGGATCCGTTTGCTGTTCAGTATGTTTCGTCACTTGCCCGACCATTGTACTAGCGCTATGCATTTTTCGTAAGCACGAGCCATTTTGTGCTAATACCGTTCCGAGCGGAACTGATTCGAGTTTCAATAGGGAATCGTGCTTCCACCAAGGATCACCTACTTGCAGATTTTTATCTTTGAATACTTTTTCTTTCACAGGATGTGTTGAAATCGATGCATCTTTGTACTCAAAATATTCAGAGATATTTTGATCCAGTAACGTAATTGCCTCATGAGCTGCACTGCACGGATGTAATGCTTGTCCTACTTGACAAGAAACGGAATATTGTCGCTGGGTAGTGGCGTCATATCTATTCATCGGAGCATTCCCACAGGTACCAACTTCTTGGTTCCGCTTGAGGATTCCAACTTGGCAACTTATATCCCACTTTTCTATTTGCATTTGTGATTCTTGATCGTGTTTCACGATCTTAGGTAGGGTTTCCTTATGTCTGATAACATTGAAGTGATCGACGTTTCCACAAGATGCCGTAGCGTATTCTAATGCTGTTGACTGTGGCGTCAAAGCTTCTGAACTGTTAACCAGAGAAGCAGTTGTTTCTTGGTCACGATGAAGCAACCCAATTTGACAACTGATTTCCCACGCTTCTGGCGTAGCTTGTATAGATTTGTGCTCAGTTGAGACTGGGAACGGGTGATCAAGTTCGTGAAATTGTTTCGAAAATCTTGCCAAACGTTTATCACTGACGTTAATTTGAGATTTTTTATTAAATTCATTTTCACTTAGATTATCTATCACAGAGTCACTCCGTGCATATGTTTCCATGTTATTAAAAATGTTTGAACTTATTCTAGGGTGCGTTGCGATTGTTTTCAATCGATCACTGAGACACTTTTGCTGCAATTTACCTGGTTTTCTTATTTCAGCTGGCCCGTAACCCCATGGAGTACCATGTTGAATCCAACTCTGTGACCTCGAAATCGGTCGAGTTTTTCGCAATTTTTCCAATTGGGATTCACCTTCGAATTTCTGTGATTCCAGTTCCTTTACTTTCATCTCTTGCAACTTTTTAGACTTGGAACGCTTCGCCCAAGCAAAAAGTGATTTACATGGTGAGCTACTTTTTAGAGAATCATTTATAGCGAGAACTTTTGTCAAATCACTTTTCATTTCGTCAATAACCTCCATTGAATGAGGTTCAGGTGAGCTTCCAATGCCGGAACTTTCAGCGGTATCAACACCAGATAAACTTTGTGCTCGCCTACGTGAATAGCCAAATAAAGACTTTCTTTTATTCCGCTTTCCCTTGGTCATCGTTTTCGTTGATCCGGCTATATTTTCAGGCGAGTACAGTAAAGATGAATGACTCTCAGCCTCGGGTATAGATTGTTCCAATGCGCTATCATATACATCAACCTCGAAGGGAGAAGAACAATTCGGACAATGAATGATGGTTGGAACAAATGGTGTCGTGATTTGGGTCATCAAATCTCTACTCTCAATAGGATCTGGTCTGTGGAACTCGACACTTGGTGAAGCATGGTCATTGCTGGCTTCGAATGTGTGAGGTGTGGGTTGCTCAAAGCTGGTGATTAATTCTTGCTTTGCACTTCCTACGTGAAGCTGATTTAAATCAAATTCTTTGCCTGTTATCTTGTGATTGAAGCTGAAAATAGGAAATAAAATTGTGAGGCTATATAATAACGAAATAACCAAGTTTAGATATTTCAACTTCATTAATTCATGAGAACAAACATGTAAATTTGAAAACTAGAAATTAGCTCAGACAGTTGTAAATATTCGAAAAAAACTTGCATTGGAGATTGAAATAGGAATCAAACAATTCCAAAAATTTATTGATCATCTCCGACTAATAACTATAAAACGATCATAGCACTGAATTATTTATAAAACAGAATGAATTAATACATTTTGTATCAAATATCAGAAGCAAACCATTATATAACATTTGATTCTTGTGTTCATACTGTTACTAGACATCGAGACCATAGATTTGAACCCAACTAGAAAAGTGTGATCAAACGTGTTTTAAGAGTTTGTATGTGCCAACCATGGCCAAAAGTGTCTCATACGTTTATATCCAGCTTATAATTCCACCACCGTTTCATGGTATGCAGATTCTTCATATAATGTCTCTATCTGATCAGTGCATACAACAAGAAAGCGGTCTTGTGGTGTTTGTAAGTGCTGAAATTGCATGTAAATGAAGACTTTTGTTCTGTTCGAAAAATTCGAAAAACATTTTGCGCATTTTTTGAACAAAATGATCTACTGAGTTTTAGGTAGTAGTAAAACAACAAAGGCCATCGGAAATTAAATAGATAGAAAAACCCTACCGTTTCGAAAGATTGGTACACAAACAACCGTAGATGCAAATATGGATAATGTGTTACCCTAAAGCTTCAAATATCATTTAGCTGCACCATGTGTAAGATTTCGTGGCAGCTGCAATAATCTGATAGGGATGGTAATGTTGGATTTTACGTGATTTGAAACATTGAAAGAAGGGTAAACCCAAATAGAAAATAATTGCAACTGTAGGATGCGATTAGCAAATTTGATCCTGTTTGATCATATTGACGAACAATACACATGAGATTGTGGAAATCAGTGAGTGCATTCTTGAAGAAATCGATCGTGAAATGTGCGTGGAAGAAATGCTTGCGAATGTGCATTCAGATAGGTTTTGTGCATTGGTACTAATGATAAGGGATTTCTGTCATTTTTATTCATAAACCACTATATTATTAATACATGGTACACTCCTTTTCCACAGTTGCAATAAATAACAAACCCGCCATTATTGTCATAACTAAAAGAATGGAAACATCATGAAAATGGTCGTTAGCGAATGGTGTGATATCAAAAAGCTTCCTTTTCTCAATGAAATCTCCAGCGTTAGATAAAACAATCACATTTATTCTAGAATATTCCAAATTAATAGCCATTCCAGTGCAACCAAACGAGAGCCGCATGAATTTTACATTGTTTAATCAGTTGAACTCACTCATATTTTCTCGACTTGCTTGCATGCTGCGTCGATTTTCTCGGTTGCATTTCTTTGGATTGTTCGTTAGATTGTTCCAATGTTTTGAAATATTGTTCACGCATTTCCTATTTAAAAGTGAAAGCTGAATTTTACAAAAATTTTATCAACATTTTTAATAGATAGTTTCACTCTTTTCGAGTTTTACAAATTACTGATGCCATTTCACTACATTAATGCCATTAGCCGTACGCAACGAATTACTATGCTGGTTATACGTATTTTAACTTTTGTTTTTATTTTTCACCAACAAAGTACCCTTCCATCCAGCATTAACCCAAAGTGGAAATTTCGATTATTTTCGATTTTGATTATTGCATTTTTCATTACTAAATTCGCTGGTTGTTAGTTTTCATAACCTTTACAGTGAGACCTGCAATGCACGCTCAAAAAGATATTTGAGCATAAATAATCATGTTGATTTATTGTGTTTGTAAATGAGAGCAGATTGTACAGTTTTATTTCACAATAAAATATAATGAGAAGGTAGTACTCGTGTTTAGCATCATCTAAACGTGTAGTATGACTACATGCGATTGAACATGCTGATCTTACCAATCTTATGCAACAACGGTTACTCAGTTAAGTTTTGTTTACCATTGATCCTTTGTTTTAATGCAGGCGGATCTTGATCGCACTAACCAAAAGTTTTCTGAGCGCCAACACACAGAAACAGTTCCTGTTGTCTCATGTGATGATAATGCATGTAAATACGAGTTGCGCTTGTATGCAACTGTTGGATAAGTTTGATATGACCAACCTGTTTACATGTGAATGTGGTTAAACCTATGGGTTTGTCATAAAAATCTTCATTTGCGTGGATTGAGTAGGGTGATTGAAATGTATGCAAGAGGATTTTTGTATATAAATAAGGCTATCTTCACGCCAATGGTTTCAACTCCATACAGATATACGTACACTTAGTTGGAAATTTCGGTTGTTCTGACTTATCCAACAGTAGATTTAGAGTTTACAATATGGTGAATGGGATGTACCACTTACATTCTCCCAACTAAAAACAACAAACGTTCTTTTTGGTGTTAGCAAACATCTGGTGGGGACAATTGTAATGGGATTATTAAGGCATGAATAGGAGGATTTGTATTTTCATTCCTACTGAAAATAAGCTTACCGCCTATATGATACAGCGACCAGTCAGATAAAATATTGATAACAATAGTGGTTCCAAAGTTAAACATCGTGTATCACATTACCCCTGTTCAAACTATCACATAAGATTGCTCTTTCTCCCCGCAAAGGAGAAACATCGGGAGAATAGAAGTGACAAATAAGTACCGGGAAATAAACAACATCTTCAATTATTTCACGGCATTCGTTGGTATAACAACAATTATTAATTAAAAACCCTAAAACGATGCATGGCTTTCACTTGCGATTCATTAAAAAACGAACTTAATTGTGGCACGTACAACACAGATACATTAAGTAGCACTTCGTAAACAGTTTAAGTTCTTAAACTGTTTAGCATCTCGAATTAATATAGACTAGTTTTTAATCAATAATCTGGAACAAATAGCTAACGGTATAAATTCGAAACCCGTTACATTCAAACAGATTACCATCGCCTATAATCATCTCTCTTCTTCGAAAGATACACTACGAGAAGTAGGATCTAAATTGCGCTGCTCAAACTGTTTAATCTGTGCGGTTGTTTAATGAGAATTGAGGTGCTTCCATTTTAATGAAATTGAACAGATAGTCATAAAATTGTTTTGCCGTTTTTCATAGTATTTCGTCGCATGATTATAAAGCTGACGTTCAGCCGATCACCAATTTTAATGGACGACCTATCGAATTTCTGAATTTGAGTATAAGCAAACAAAAAACAACACATAATGATCAAATTCCACTAATAGGATGTTCTTTAGGCTCAATTAATTGCCAGTTAATGAAACGTGCCGAAAAGATAGTGTCCCAAATTATCGTAATTCTATCATGATTTTGGAATCTCAACCTTAGCGTCGTTCGATGATCGATTTATTTTTATCAAAACTCAACAGATTGTTTCGGATATCTGGAGTTGAGTGAGTGACTTTTAAATTAATGTAATCTGCAATAGTGAAGCTCGAAGTAAAATTCTGGTTGAACAAGCATTCAATAGTTTTTTAGTTAGACTTACCAACCATATTTCCAATGTACTATCAAGGCGCTTCAACGTGTCGGGACTAATTTCAGCATTTGTTTCTGATAAGAATCAACAAAATTGTTACAAATTAATTCATATTGGAACAGCGTAATGTACAGAAAATCTCGATTACAGTTACAGATTCTAATCAAATTTAAACCCTGATTCCGATCAAATTGTTAAAGATGTGTGTAGCGAAATCCATACAGTGCCCGATAAGTCACGAATTTAGTACATTTGCAGCAAACACCAAGATATATCAGCGAGATCCAATCAACTATTAAACGACGAGGCTGGTCACTATTTGGCAATTTGGAATAAAGTACAGCTCGGATGGTTAGTGAAAGCAGAAATCAATATTTGACTGCTAAGCAGGTACTTACGCAAATTATTGCCTAACGGTTAACTGATGAACTGCAATTGCAATTTATAGAAGCTTTGAAGCGCGTTAAGAGAGCTATGTGATTGTTTGATGATGTCATCAAATGTCAAAAATAAAAATTTTAGATATGCTTATTTTCATTTATTAAACAAAATAGGCGAATTATTAAAATATTTCTCAATAGCTTGATAGAAACGGTGACTAGGAAACTGATCGCTAATTAAAATTTCGGTATAAGGGCAATGGGTTCTTGTACGCAATGCCTTACACCCTCATCGAAACGTTTTGTGGAAATGCTAAAACTGCCACTCAACCAATTGACGAATAATTTCAAAATTTCAAAATAGATCGATCAAATCATTGAAAATCACAGTTTTTCAAGTGCTCACATCTTCTACACTGACATACCACAACCGGTTTCTAGCTGTTTGCCGTGTATCCGTTGAATTAGCAGCTATCCAACATGTTCATTGATAATAAGCTCTCAATCTATCAACTCACCAGAGAAACATATGGGGACCACACTTGCTTTCTGGTGAAATGTCACATCTTCCTGATTACCATATCCAACAAGTATGTTCAGTTTCTCCAAAAAATTACGAAATGCTTTTGGGTTTGTCGTGTTCCATTTATTCTGAAATACGTAATAGCAATATAGAATTTTCGTATTTCGTGAAATTAATTTGGCTGAGAATATCGACTCCACGTGAAATATTTTCATATCTTCGCTTAACTATCTGATAGGCTTATTTCTTCAATTCTAGTTCTGGGTGTTTGTTTCGCGATTCGGAATATCTCTTCATAGCCCAATCTTCAAACAGACAGTAAATGCAGGTTTGACCCTAATTCCATACTCTAATCGTTCGATACGAACCACACGAAACATTAAAATGGATGTGTTTCAGGTAAAAACGGAAGAAATCATTTACTGATCACGATCGAAACATAGACCGCATCGAGCTATATTCCTCATTATGTTTGTCTGATAACAATTCCTTTTTTATGAACAAAGCTAATGATTTGATGTCCACCTGAAGGGTAGATCGTGTGAGGTGTATATCCAATTAAAAAATTTGTGGGTGGTAAGCTGATAAAACAAATTTGACTGTTTCAAGCGCATGCGGATCCTGATCCTACTGTCCCTACCTGATGAGTGCAAACAGCACGAAACCGGTCGTGGGGTGTTTTGTGTGAAAAAGATGCATGCAAATGTGTTTTAAATTTAACTATATTGCTGTGCTCTATAGCACGCAGTTTGTGAAAATATCATGAACGAACAAAATTAAAAAAAAACTATTCCATTTAGACAATTACTCGAAATAAACTTATAATGTTTGAAACAATTTCAGCTATCCTATGATGTATATGTATTTATTCAAGACAGACGAACAAAAATATACAATAATGATAAGAAATGTTGTAATTAAAATAATAATAATAATAATAGTGATAAAAGGGCTACGAATCAAATTATTTAAGTGAACCAGACACTTCCAATTACTTAGCATTCTTTTAATACCGGGATTTAATTTCTTGATCCGTAAACCACAACGGGGGTATGAGACAGTCAGGGACAAGGCATGATGAGAGTGAATAATGCGACTGGAAAAAGGCTCAGAAACAGGCGAGATGCATCATCTGTGTGCGCATTAAGCCACACATAATCGAATTGAATGCGCGTGCTTGGTAATGTAGTACAGATTCCCTTTGAAAGACGATAGACTAAATTGCGAGACACAAGTGGGATCTGATCTGCAAACTATGATTTTTAAATTGAAGGCAAATTCAAGGAGCGACATGCAAAAGTTTGTTGGTCCATGGCAAAGATACTCTAACCACAGGAAAGCGATTAGCTTTAACTGATCGAGCTAAATCATATCTTTAAAACACATTTGGTGTCAAAGAAGCTATATAACCAAGAATGGATTATATATTCGAAATTGAACGATCGATATCAGTAGTCAATATGATACTGAAATCAATGATGATCACACAGTCGATGAACTAGTTATGTAGCACACGACCGATTTAGAAAGCTGATTAATTTGTGCATCCGAGCTGACACCCAGCGATATGTGCACTGACTGACTACGGAAACCAAGATATCTGAACACCAAGAAAGAATTAAGAATCATTATACTCATGTGAATAAGCAATCTGATAACTTTTTATTTGTTGAGTAAGCTGCTGGGTGATGGTGGCGTATTATTTAGAAAAGGATGAATAAAGTAATGGTTCCAGTAAAACATTTGGCGAGCTATTGAACTGGCCACTCTTATTCATCTATCTGACTCAAACTTCGCCGAAGTATATACAACGGTTGACTGTTAAATACATACTTGGTACAATTTTCATAAAAGCTATACACAAAGAAGTGTTAAATCAGTTCAGCCTGACAGCATTTCCAGCAATGCCTCGAAGGGTGACATAGAATCCAATGCTCACTATTTACATAAAATCTTTAGAGCAAACTAGATGTGTGAAATCATCTCATTACAGAGGAATAAGGACTAACTTATCAAGATCTAACCAGTATGGCGATAAATGCTGACAGATCTACTGCAGCACCTGGCTGTTTTCCGTTCCTAACAGGGTAGTACATCGCGATTACTCTAAAAGAGTTTGACCTTGAACAAACTGAATTTCACAAAATTATGTAGTGATCAAGTCATGGTTTTCTTTTAGAAAATCACAAAGCTTGGAATAGAGATTTCGAACTCTACAAGCAAATGTCTGTTAAACAGAATATTTTATTAAAAAAACATTTGATGAAAACACATGTTTTTCAAATTAGAAATGATGCTTGTTTTTTCCTAATGTGAGAATGGATTGTTTCTATATTCATTTATTTGATGCAACAAAATGGCGATATACATGGTTCAAAATAACGCTGCGCCATACAAAATTCTTAAGAAATTGAGTTTTATTGACTGATTTTATTGTGTGGATTGTGTAACTAAATTTAAAAATATTCGTCTGCCAATCCAGTTTGGAGCCATGCATACTTTTGAACTGATTCTGAGAAATTCGTTAAGTGTCCCAAAGTTCAACACTGAAATCGTGCTACTGATTAATGTCGTTTGAAACGTTTTTTGAAATTCAGCTTTGATATAATTATGTGGTTTTTAACAAGCTCACTCACTGGCGTAGCAATCATACGTTTTAATAATTCTCTGTACTGTGGTAGCATGGCTTCTGCAGTAGTTTGTATAACGTTCCTCCATGCGTCACACAGGCTATTCTGAAATCTTAAAAATAAAATCAGTAATAGAGTGTTAAATTGAAATTACAAATACTCAAATGCATGCGAATTCAAATCACCCTTTTGCCAATAGGCGACTGTTATACTTCGAGACGTGATCGTGTTCGTCCAGCATTTCATCTGCCGTTTCTATCCGGCGCTGCGCAACACATGGACTAGACTCTGGTGAATCTAACCAACAACAAAACGACGGTACAGTAGTCTCCAGACATTTTCGATCAATCGTCTCCATTTGCCATTCATGATGTAATTCCGAGGCGACCTGACTCGTCGCCCAAACATGAACGCGCTCGCCTCGATGGACCCAGCCCCCATTGGGTAGACGGATGGAAGCCAAAACGTGAGCACCATGACGCCCCGGAGGTAAGGGATGTCTGCGGTGAAGCGGCGTTAACATTTTGCTTTCTATTTGCAGATCATTAGAAATTTTGCTGAGTTTGACAAGCTGTTTCTGAATGGAACAAGAGTAATTTAAAAAAAATTAAACTAGACGATGCCAAACTTCAAATATGTTTAGGCATAGCATACTATAATACAAATAAAAGAATAAGGTTGTCATCTCTGGATCTTTGATCTCGACTACGTATATTGTAGGTGTTTTGGACGAAAATGCTTAAATTCTGCAATGGCTTTTAAAACATATTAGTAGCTCTGCTGATAAAGTCGGCTTACATATAAACGCAGCTAAAACCCAGGCATTTTTGTACTATTACACCAGGCGTCCAGCAATTAAAAGTCCAAAGCTGACCGATCGTGTATATTCTAGTTTTCAAATAGCTCGGTTCCAGTTTGTTACTCAATGGTCAAGCAAAAGATGAAGTGAAGTTAAGGGTACTTGGCGTAGTAGAAAAGACGGTCAAGTAAAGACTTGGCTTTCAAATGTGAAGGAGGATGTAAATACTGCGTACGGTCTACGGCGTTCAAATCCAGCTAATCCACTTGTAGAGCTCGCTACACAAAAATAAAATAAGTAAGCTGCCATCACTATAAGTCTTATATAGTCATTGACTATCGAGCTGTTTTTCTAAGTTGTGGCAAATTGATACAATTGCCCAAGACGTATGTTGTCAGAATAGTATGGAGAGTAGATGTCAAGGTGGTCCAAGAATACAAAAAATGTCAGAAACAGAAGTCATCTTATAAAGCTTTAGAAGCAAAGCACTCAGCGGCTTGCTGTGAAGTGTACATTGTCCACAAGGATCGTGAACCTTTACAAATGGTTGCCAGCTCGTTTGGAAAGGCGATTCACGGTTAAATGCAAACCGTTCACCTGACTGGCAATTGTATCAATGTTTGGACAACGTCTATACAAAGAGGAAGACGAATCTCATCTATTTCCAATAGAGAATAAAAAAATGAACATTAATCACTTAGCTGAACATTCAATTCGAGCCATCACTTTTGATTACAATTATTTTGCACCATACTTTGTTTGGAACCTGTTTTTTAAATTTTATTTCAAAAATCTCTTATCGAAGCGCTGGATACGGTTCCAACATGATACAACGATTACTGGCAATAAAGATTAGCAGTAGATAGCACCAACTCTTCGTTGTTATTCGCTGTGAAATTTTTTTATGTATCCTTCAACGATATAACATTGTGAATAAGACAATAAAACCATAATGAATACAAGAATTGGAATTTAGTATATTTGCAATTCAATAATCGAAATATATATTGCTCATTACAACTTAGTTTTAAAGAATCCGAACTACGAAAACCTGGACCGAAATGTAACCAAACTAAAATCGATGTAAGTTTTAAAAACTGTTAATTTATCCGCCCCGCATGCCCTTAAGCTACATTCTATACAGGTTATATTTATTAAACCTTGAAATTGGGGTTTAATAATTTGAACTTTTATTTGAAGTGATTTTTTGACGTTTTTGCTAATGGATCATTGTCTTTCCATAGCCCGAAACAATATGCAACGAAATTAATTTGCTACATTATGCAAAGGTTTAATTGTAACTCATATAAACATACCATTTCGGTTTCGATTTCTTTCTCTAGCTGCAGAAACTCCTCCTGACTGAGTTTGAGATCCCCGCTAGATTGTGCCGAACGTTCCATAGAGGAAATGTTTAAGCGCTCTAATTCCAGGTGTGCAGATTTGAGACGATGATGGAACTAATGAGAGAAAAGAGTATTGAGTCTTCATGTGAATTTGAAATTTGAATGGTAAAAATAAACACATTGGTCTTGCAGTATGCAGGGCGTCATTAGGGTGCTGTGCTTTCAAGTATTATCAAGAAATAATGAAAACTAAATGGGAAAATTAAAGGAGGCCTACAGCAACCGACTACTTTGCAGAAGCATTTGAAATACACAGTAATTTTTATGATGCAACCTGTATTACGCAGGTGTGTGAAAACGTCGTGGAGATCAGTGACATTAAGCCTATTGCACAGATTCCATACAAAATCACATGAATAATTATCATTATTATCATTATCAGATTCTGTGACTGGTTCGCTATGCCATTATAGTTTGTTTCATGTATAAAAGGGCCTATGCACACGCTTGATGATAACGGGTTGATAAACTCAGAGAAATAACATTACGCATACAATAAATCTAGGCTTACGTTCTAGGTATTTATTATCACGGTTTCAGACAAAGAAGTGCTTCTTGAACAGAGTAGCTATGTACATAATACTATCACATACAACAGAATGTAATTTGCGGAGAGACTCAATACAAATCGATGACTTTTTCTAATTTTACTGTCTCCATCACTCAGTAAATGATACGTTCAGCACCAGGTCATAGCGTGGATCTTCTCAACCTTGGGTTAATTGAACGACTGTACACTGAGCCAGTTGATTTAACAACAGCAAGTAGGAATGAAGTGAACAATGTTGATGGGATGACAACTCCGGATTCTGACGACTGTTTCGGCACCGGATAAACGTTAGCGTTTATGTCTACTATTGTGCACACATTTTATGATCACAGTTGTTCTAAAAGCCTAGCGCATAGAATATCCCTTGGATGTCGTTGGCAAATCAGAATCTGTCAAGTAAATGCCTTTTAAACCTGACTCCTGTTTGTACTGACACACTTGGTCTGAAATGTTACTGTGTCAGAAACGAAACTTTCGCCAAAATAACTCTAACTGATTCAATATGAACTATCTATTTATAAATATGGTTTTTCGTTCCGTTTCAAATATTTCAATATCTCGGAGCAACATAAACTTATCTATCAATTTGTCCAAGGAAGCCCACGAGATTTAGCTAGCTTTAGTTGACACATATTGTTAATTCAAGATTAATATTATCTCACTAAATAGCTTGTCCTGAAGCAGCTATCTGAGTACCGATTAATTAAGTTGTCAATAATCGTAGTTCTCATCATGCGATATAAACTTTACGAATTTCCTATCGACAGATAAGAAGAGATCTTATCCTTCCTTACAAAATATTTCATTCGCCAAATCATTCCTTTCAAGGACATTTCACTCGAAGGGACAGGCGGAACTATCTGACCTGTAAATAAATGCTGGTGATGCCCCATCTCCGCGTTAAGTCCATGGCTGTCTTGCGTGGAATAGTTTGCCTTCTACCGTTACTCACTTTACTAACTTGCACCAGTTTTTACAAAATTGGAAGAGTTTTAATCCAAACATTCGTTTTGTGAGTACATTCTAACCGTGTGATTGCTCCGCGAGGTTTTCTTTACATACATTTCAATCTTCAGTATCTTACGGTTGTTGGTCAGTCAATTCGTTTTAGACCTTAAAACACTTTGAAGTACCTTGAATGATTATGTGGAACCGTTAAACATTAGTCAAATAAAATCACATAAAGTAAAAAGTGCACTTAACTTGCTGAATACAAAATCCGAGTTGTGATATATTCGCGCATTGAATCTACTCTTAAATTTACTCTTAAATTTAATGGATCGCTTAAGAAAATCTTAACACTCAAATTATTCCGCGTAGTCAACAGCTAGTCAGGAATTATCAAATAATTTCGTTCACTGTCAGTAAACATTTGCAAGTAACAATTTTGCGTTATTGTCTTTGTATTGCCTATTTTTATGCGCGAATCTAAACGTCGAATGCTATTCATAGTCCGACTCCCAGCGGTTTGTGTAGATGAATGACCGACGTGCATAGCAAAAGTTCTATTCTGTCTTGCTATCGCGGTGCATTTAGGCGTCATTTCGATTAGATTGTTCTGATCCTTTCATTTTCCAACGATTGGTTAGCAACGGTATCTCTACATGTATTTTGCTATTAATCATATTACAACTGATACGGTGGTAATGGCGCACGGCGGGTCAAACCAAACTTAAGAGATCAGCTGATGCTAAACTGACCTTGTGATATCGAACCGCATGTGTCACGTGCCATTGAACCACGTCCGTCAACTGCATGATATATTTCCAGCACTGGTCCACCTTCTCGTCCATTTGCTACAAGCATTTTGGAACAACATTTAATATGTATGGCCCGAGACGATCAGGCTTATAACACAAAACGTGAAAATTCAATAAATAGGAGTTTCGAAATGGCCTCACTGACTGGTCGAACATCATGATGTTCAGAATGTATAATGGAATAGACAATATAAGCAAAGACAAAGTTACCCTATTTGAAACATAGAGCTTCTCGATTGAAAAGCTTCCATTTCTTGCGGGAAATTTAGTGCAATTGCAAATGATACAATTCGTTTTAGTAGCGAGTTTAAGAAAATGCACACTTTGTAAACGTTCTTTCAGACATGAACCAGGTATGCATAGGTTCCTTATTCAATGAAGGCTGTGTCGTTTTTCTGTAATTGAGCATATCGAATTAGCTTACCCACGTGAGCGCTTGGACAGTGTTTAAAATTCACTACTCATATGGTAGGTTATAAAATCCGCTCAATATTTTGGTGGTTTTGCAACGAAGTATCATGAATAATAAATTTTCTTTTCACAAATGTGCAAACGGTTGATCTGTATGTTCTAAGACTGGGTGTATATCGTTATCATGCACCTTGTTTAATAAGGCCTTAATAAACTGTCCTTACATGTGTGATCTTATGTACAGACCACAATATTGATAAACGTAAAAACTTCCATAAAAAAGGAAATTGAGATTATTCTGGAATTCGGTCTACTTCATATTTTGAAGAACGAGAGTGTTGAAGAATTTAAATGCAATTCAAATTTTGCACCAAGTAAAATTGTACAATACTATTCATTTTTTCTTCGTTTAGAGCATGATCTTGTCAGATCCATCAATAATTTTACCCTAGCTTCTGGTAACAGATCATTTATATATATTGGGAATAGTGTTTTATCTGGGATATTATCATGTAAGACTCTGGTGTTTGGTTTCGAGTATACTATAAAGTATACCGTCTATTCTAACTAAACTCCGTAATCAAAATCAAAATTTACTACAAAACAAGATTTTGACCAGTGAAGCGCGCATTCAGGAGCTCGCAATTATCCAAATTGCGACCAAAGTGATCAAGTGGTTTAGATTATCCCAAGTGACAAACGTGTATGAATGTTTTAGTCAAATGCTTGTGTACGATGAGAGTGAGGTAATGTACAAGGTAGGTCAGTGGGAGCATAACGTTTTTAATCCATCCCTTACCAATTTGAAATTTACCTGAATTCGTGACTGAATCTACTTCGGAAAGATCAATATGTGCATATTATACCGAATTCTAATCCAGGAATATATTTTTATCTTTCGGTATCATCAACCCATAAATTCGTTTAATTATGTTCATCGTTAATACGCAAGTTAGTAGTGCAAGATGAACGCACATTTCTGAAACATGTTCCAAGCGGAATGAGCGATCCTCAGACAGCATGAACGCTACAGTCGCATCGAGGTCCTCAGTTGATCTATGAACTTTTGTTGGCATTCCATGTCTGATTTCGCCGTAAATGCGTATTTCAAGAGCAGGACGATCCCATGCGCTTTACTGTACAGCATGGTCTGATTCGCTGCGATTAGCAGTTGGTGGGCGATAAGCGGTGTTCACACGGTCTGGTTGTGCATTGAGATCAGCAGCCGAATGTAGCACTCATTGTTCACAAACTTTTATATGACGCTGTGTCTATAAAGCTAGCAGTCATGAATAAGCTCGCCCCAAACTGTACTGCCAGTGTCCATAGTCTTCAAGTGAAATTCCTCATTTCAACTGTCCATAGAGTAAAACGTATAAAGTACGACCTTTTACTTTTCTATAATCATGATGCAGCATATAGTATACGCCTGCTCCATTCAATGATTTTTCTTAAAAGTCAGCTTCCAGTTGGCTCAAGGGCGAGTATCGGAATAAATATCTAGCATATCCCATTTGAAGTAATAACAATTAGAATCAAGTTTTAACGAAGATATTATGTAAAAAATGATTTTTTAGTGGTAAACCGTTCTTAATATTATGCAGCGTCTACACACTAAATGTCTAACTGAATGGTTGAGGCATCTGAGCTATTCACACAAGGTACGAAAGTATGCTGAATGATTTACTTTTAACGTGCATTTCAAAGATCTTTAGCAAACCTTATATATAAAACTGCTCAATGCAGTTGTGCTTTAAAGCTGGCATACCTACTACATTGACTTTATCGTTACTTGTCGATAAAAGAAAATATTTTTGAAAACAATAACTCATAGTTGGTTAAAATCAAGAATTAGACTTTCGGGAATGACGCACACTGTAAACACTTAGTTTGAAAGCATAATTTAATGCGACCTCTTCAAGCTGAGGAAAAGGGGATGAAGCTTATGGCTTTCGAAATGCACTATTAAAACGGCGTTGATGGATTTTGCAGCGAAATATGTGAGGGAGATTGATCTTCGTGGATCGAACTGTACTGGTTTGTATCATGTGATCTCTGTGAACGTGCGATTTAAATTTGTAATCGGCGTGGTTAATGAGTGAGTGTTAGATGTAAACCAAAATTTTCCCGGTAATTGTTGTTTTTGGAAAACCACAGTTTTTGGAGAAAGTTATACAATTTGAAATCACGCTTTGGATTCTGAGTCAGATTAAGGCAGATTCATCAGCCAATAATATTTCACTCACCGGATCAAAAACTACGTTAGGATGCGCCACACTGGTTTCTTGACTGAGCACAAGTGCAGCGCAAACGACGTTTTCAAGTAGGTTCTGTAACACATCAAAATGAATTATGCTTCCGAGATATTTATTAACAATTCACACGATAAAATTTTATGAAATCAGTATAGAAGCATCAGAGAGTTAGGTGATTATTATACCTTGCACTCATAATCGAAAATCTATTTACACGGTGTGAACAAACATTTTCATCGAGCATTGTGCTTTTGATTTATCCACAAGAGCATCCACTTTTAGATTTCAGCGAATCTGTACATTGGACTGCAATAAATTGCGTACTTTTATATTCCGCTAACATCAATATAATAATTATCTTCGAAATCTAAGCTTGTTGCGTAAAACGCAAATGGTATTGTCAATTGTGACTGGGATACACAACAGTAAAGACATTGAAATATAAGCATATCTAACTTGTCGACAGTTAATATTCGAATGTTAAACTTTATCTTATAAAATGTTTACATGAAAACATTTCACAAATTTCCTCAACATTCTTTGGACCGTGTTTATAAACTAAACATTACTCTCTCGTTATTTTGTGAAAATATCATTGTTGGAGAATCACACTTTTTGTATGTTATTATTATGTGGCGTCAATAGAAATGCATCCACCCGTTATGACATTTTTCTGCACCGACATTAGCTGGTTTATTGAAACTCCATCGTTATCCATCTCATGCGACATGGAGGTTTGAAACTTGATGTGCATTATTATACAATTTTAATACATACAAACCTGCTTAGCAAAATAAATATGCATCTTGAAACATGGCAAAAGTACAATTATTATTCTACCTTGCTTTCTGTATCTTTTGTTGCATAAGTTAGAAACATCACGATGGTAAACACGGTGTGAAGTTGTAAGCCAATGCAGGATAAGGGCCACAGGCCCGCATGTGTATGGGCAAATGTGATTATACAGATCGGTCGTACCAACCATTTCCAACAGCGGCTATCAACTACAAACCTAGTTAATCAATTCTCCACTGTTTCGTGGCATGCACAGCTTGATCGTACTGTCCAATTGTGTTAAGTGCAAACAGCACGAAACCGAACACGATAATGTTATTTAGCCACTTGATTGCTACAAGTGTATTGAGCATTATATTATACTATCTCTACGAATACATTACAATTGTTACACTTGCATTACGATGTGAGCCATTTAAAAGAGACGCAATCATCGGATGATCAAATATGATCAGCTCGTATACTCGGCCCATGTTATGACCCCATCGTTTCAGTTTTGAAGATGCACATTTTCGAATGTAAACACATCACAGATGCGTTTGAGATAGTTGAAGCTAATATCGCTCTATAATTGGATCAGCCAATCGAACATGAGACGAATACTGCATCTAAATCGAGCGCAGGATTGTCTGAAATAAATTTATAACCTAGAATCAATGAGTGGTCCAACACTGATTGTAACGAAAAAGAGATCAATGTAAGGTAAACTTTAGACAGAGAAATATATTTTGTCTTGATTGGAAGAGAAGTTGTTCTAGGCATTATGAAATCAAGTTCACTAGCATGTTGTATACATATTATTTCAGATATATTTCCAAAATTCAAACGAGGGGCACCGTGATAAAATTGATGTTATTTTATCCTAGTGAATAGAAATAAAAGAAGTTCGCTCACCGTAAACGGTTTCTCCAAACCAGAAATGCCACGAAGGTAATCCAGTGCTTCGATGTTGCCCCGAATTTTTTCCTTTCATGAGAATCATGCATATTAACAATAAAGATACTACTAACGATGGTGAGTAGAAAAAATGAAATAAGTTACGTTTGTCAAAAATGCTTTCATAAAATATGTTCGAATACAAAAGATATCTGAAACGTTGTTGCACAGCCAATGAGAATGTGAAGTTTGGAATTCAATCTAATGGTGTCTGATGTCATTGGACTGAATATTTGAGGAATAAGTTCGTTGAAATTGGGTGGCGTTTAAAATTTTGAGCAGATCTATTACGCTAGCATGAGTATAGTATTGGCGAGTTTGCTTCAGAAAATTGATTCTTCTGTAATTAATTCACAACGAAACCAGTGTTTTAAATTTAGTTCAAGGCAGTAGAGACGCCAAAGCCTGAAGATTTAGCAACACTTGCTGGAGCGTTATTCTGTTTGATATATGAAGCATTCGGGTTTAACTCAACCGATATTTTATAAGTGGTTTTAATGATTAGACATATTCTACTAATTCAATGCGAATTTCACTACGCGCGAAATCATCAACGTTTAAAGGCGCGTACGGATTGCTGCAATTTTTCCAAAGTTAACTCAGACGTGTGGCACTAATGTACAGGACATACTTCAAGTTCGGACAAGCTTTACAGCGTCAACAAACTGATTTTACTAGAATTCGTGCGACTGCAGGAAAAACCACAAAAAGGTTATCAGTATCATCTTACAGATTTACGAAAATTAAACAAATCAGATTATTCATAAAAGTTTGCTGACGATTCCCATCCGAGTGAACAACGGGGTCAGACAAGGATACAACTTGTCGCTAAGCATCTCCGTTACTACCATGGGCTGGATAATAATAAACATTAATGTAATCAGTTACATAGGAATTCGTTGGGACCGTAACTACACAGCTTGATGGCGTTGAGTTTGTGAAAGATCATCAACTTTTATTCCACATTAAACAACCTGCACAATCCCAAATTTCTTGACTTGCACACGACTTAGAAAAGACTGTAAACACTGGCATCATGACAGCGGTGGGATTAAGGTTGGATAGTCCGTTATAATAACTATTGCAACGGAAGGGTCAAGAAATTGTAAAACCTGGTTGCATTGTCTTACTAAGAAGTGCCGCTAATAAATCTGTCGGCACATAGAATGACGTAAGACGCCGTAACAGCAAATTCATGTTCGCGCTGAGAAGGTTGCGACTTAATTTCAAGCTCAAAGATTGCCAGTAAATTAAGCTCTGCAAATTTGAAAACCAAATTATCATGGGCTTCAGACATCACCATCAAGTTAATGACCATGTTCAATAAAAGTTTGCGCCACAGTCTCAAACCCATGTAACGCCAAAGATTTCGAAATGTAAACTATGGAGCGAAACAAACTAAAAACATGTTGCACATGCTACAATAGAAAGAAAATGAAGTGTAATAGATCATGCGGTGCGCAAAACAACTGAAAGATGACGAAATCATAGAAAGACACGCATCGAATATCAGGCGCTCTTTTGAAAGCGATGCCAAGCGGATCGAGATGACACACAATCAACTGGAAAGAATTGCATGAAACAACCCGTTGGTGTTGTGTCGTTGCAGCGCCATTCTCTACTCGACCTTTTAAGTATTATGACATGAATGCTGACTCCCATGTATCAATTTTAATTGTCGCCTATATTTTCACTGGATAAGCAAGATTCACCAGATGAACCGATCATCCGATGACAGATAAACCAAAGTTATTTTAGTTCAGCTGCAAAATTAAAGCTAATATATTTGATTAAGGCACACGACGTGGTCGCTTGAAAGTTAGTAATAATAAGTACCGTATTTTTCGGACTTTAAGGCGCACATAAAAACACTAATTTGTACGAAAAATCGGAGGTGAGCCATAAGAAAACAGATCGTTCACTGATACTGCGTCTTATAATCCGGTGCGCGTATAGTCCGAAAAATACGGTAATGAGTAATAGTGAGAGTGCAACGTAATGATTTAATAGTTGAAGATTAATAATGGGAGTTTCATCAAAGTATTTTAGCACAAAGTTCCGCTATTATCCCTACCAATCGGTCATCTTTTCACCACGTTTAAACTCGTTAAAACCAAGCTCATTAGCCTGATATTGCTAAGCGTATGTGAATGCAACTTTAGTAAAAAGAAGGCTTTTAATCTTCTTAAATTCATTATCAATAACTCCTTCTCGCTAATGTTATTAAATTTGGCTTTCCACATTGAATTAGACCTAGCGGATTTAATAAATACAAGTTATGAGCAGCGACAACACGTTTCCTAAATATTTCCAACGTAGGTTACAATATCCATTTATTAATATTCATTTATTAAAAATGCTGTTTTGTTTCATTTTATACCATTTGCTCATATTTTGTTTCCGTGACTCTACGATTTAACTCTCACGTCATAGTCCATTTGCGTGTTTTAATGCAATTTCTCTCTGTTCGACCGAGATTTCAATCAGCGGTTGGCCAGTCATCAAATTCGAAGTGTTCATCACATCACATTTCGTGTTTTCGATGATTGCATGTCTTTGTGCGCCATGTGAATGGCATCGTTCACACAAGGTATCGATCGGAACATGAATAATGGCTCCTCGAGAACTCATCATCAGATGGACTGCAACTCACAGACATTTCGATGAAATGTGACAAAGTTTAAGTTGGTCGACAATGTGATGGTAAAGGGGATACATAATTACACGATGCGCGCAAATTCACATGGTAATTTAAAAGATTTATTAAATGTTGTTTACTACGATAGGCGAGTTGAACCTCCATTTACTTTAATCAAAGCAACTTGACAAAATAATCATGAAAGAAATGGTCCTTTCCGGTAATAAAAATTTTATTTGCTAAACCTGAATTACAGGGGAATGAATATTGCGAATTGAGCATCGACTTTGTTGGCCACAGGGCGTTATATGGAGAAATATCAGTTATTTGATTTTGAAGCGAATACTTGTAGCTCAGGGATTGGATGTTGTGCATTGTGTGTTCGCTGAGCTGGTATTGTAGCAGTAGGACCTATCGTCATCAAGCTAGATGTCAACATGTGTGCCAATGAGGAACCGAACATTAAGCCGTGTAACCTTGAGAACAACCAATGACGAGGAAAGAAACAGAACAGTGAGCGTATAAAAATCAGAAAACACGACGATTACAAACACTTAGCAAGAAGCTCAGCTGACGATGTCATCTAGCTTGGTGACGAAACGTCATACTCCTACAATGCCAACTCAACGAACACACAACGCACAACAAATATCCGTTATACCAAAGATTCTGCCTATCGATTCTAAGAGCAGATCCTTTAACTTGTGTTGAGTTATCATGTGCTTCGCCGAGCAAGATTTTCGTAACAAATGAATGTAAACTTGAACACTGCGCGAAAACAAATGATTGATTTTAGACAATAAGGAAATGCGGTTTTTAATAAGCGGTGTATAACTTTTATCCTACCGGACCATTTCAATTTTACTCAAAGAATATTGTACTGAATCACAAGCAGTTTTACAGAACAAAGGATTTCGTAGAGTTAAAAACAGTTTTTTAATAAGGTTTATAGAGCAGGTTCGCGAATTACTAAAATAATTAAGGCAATGCGTTTAAAAGACCGACAATGCATTGGTTGTTATAGTGACTTGCAAGCTCTGTTCAAAAAATATATTCTGTGCTACAGAACTCGTAGACCGAGGTCTTGCTGTTCGGATCTGATATTTTCGAAATCCAACAAATCGTGTTGAAGTGAGCCAATCAAATTCTTACCAAATTTATGCTCTCGAAACTTATTGAACGAAAAATATTTCTAGATTTGAATTGGTCAATGTTTCACAATTACATTAGAATAATAAATATTCCTTCAGATAGAAAATATAATTTCTAACCATGTACTATCATGTGTGGTTCAGATGAGCGCTCACCGAGCTTTAATAGTCACTTGGAGTGTGGGTACAATTATGAATTTCAGATGTCAAAGTATTTTGACAATACTCAATGCTGCTTCTAAACTAATTTGATCAACGAAGCCCGTGAGGATTTATCTATATTACTCTGATTATAAAGAAAACTGAAATACAATCTGTAATGTTTAGAATCTTATCTAGCTACTTAAACCAAAATTTTCAAAAAGGACTGAATTTAAGTTTGCACATTTGCATAAATTTCTACCACATAAGCAGCCCACGACCGGCTTTGTCTTGTTTGCACTCATCAAGTAGAAAGAGTTCGTTCAGAACCCGCATGCGTTTGAATCAGCGGAAGAATGGTAAACATGTTTTGATTGTAAACCGCACTTGGATAAGGTTGGCACGACCATTCGGTTCAATCCCATGTGCCCATACACATACAGATGGGGCGAAACCAAAACTATAAATGAAAATGATCATATGCACGCATTTTCATCATACACACAGAACGACCTGTTTCGTGCTTTTTGTACTCATCAGGTCGGACCAGCAACTTTCTTACTATTTTTTCACGGTTCTAAACACCTGCGAACCTGATCATATTGTCACTAACTGATGAGTGCAAACAACACGAAATCGGTCGTGGTGTGTGTGTGTGAGTTTGTGTGATGAAAATGCTTGCATAAGTCATTTTTCATAGTTTTGCGTTTCATCCCAGTTATATGTCTATGGGCTTATGTGCTTGAACATGTTGGTTGTGCACACAAGCGCAACTTATTTACGTCCGATAAATTCTTAACTGAAATATTGAGGCCATTTTATAATAAACTGCTTATACTAAAAGCGGTTATGGACTTCATCGTATCAGACAAGTTTCCCGCTACACGGGTAGAATTGAAGAGTTGAGGAGTTTAAAATAATTTTCTTTACTTCATTCGTAATATTGTTACGCTGTAAACAAACTTTTGTACCTTTAATCAAAACATGTACGTCAACGGCTTTATTGAGCTGGGATACCCTAGCAAATAGCGACGTATCCTAAGCTCACGTAGAATAAACACAAGTGGATCATTGTGTTGTCATTGTTTTGAATCAGTACTAATATCACACATGGTAGCCTTCATACCAACTACTTAAAACACGTTCAAACAGAAAAGCGATGGATACTATAGCACATTGGAAGAACTATTGTATCATAAGCGAAACATCCAGCATAACTGAATAATCTGACGCAATTTCTATCTAACAAAGACGCATAATTTTGTTTCGAAACTTGGCATTCGTGTTTGATTTTCAATTCATCAAAAACACTTCTGCCTTCCAGATTTGTTTGCGGCAGGTAGCGCATGAAAATTGGATGCTTTTATGTCAAACAAACACCATTCGTTGTGTGACTGTGACTCATTTGGAAATTGTTTAACGTCGTGATTCAATTCGCATTCGGTAGCTTCCTGTGCTGATTTGCATTTACGTTCGTGGTTTGCATGACCAATTAGCCGCGTGCGGAATACCAAGGCTCGCAAAATAGTAGCTGTCTCATTATGAAGGTAAAATCTGAACACGAGGTGTACAGATAGTTGAACAGTTTTCATCACTGATGAAACACACCATATGATGAAACAATCAACGTTTCTTGAATGCCACTGAAAATCGTTATTGATATATCGGTAGAACCTTTATAGTGGATTGGTTTTCTACCAGATTTCAAATTTTGTTTTGTATGATTATTAAGAAAATGGCTTTGATTTGTATAAACTACAGGTAATCTAAACGAGGTTCAGTTGAAGGAATGATGTTGGGAACAAAACCATGGAAGGTGAAAGATAGTTGTACAGTTAACTGTGAATAGTTTATAAATACGGGGTATTAGAGGAATCAATTAAACTCCTCCGATTAATGAAAGCCGTAAAAATCACAAAAATATTCGTGATTTCGCTGATCAAGAGTTTCATTCCCTGCGGCTTCCAATCTGTAGTTCACACCATAGTTGCATAGCATCGTATAGTATGATGATCCTACATACCCACAGTAAGCAGGCGTAAAATGAATATATACAATAGCCAGAAGCCACAAGCAACCTGTTCCGTTTGTAAATTGTTAATTTACTGTTTCGTACTAATGAATCAAGCGATCAGAACCTAAGCTAATTACCACAGCAGTTAAATAAAGTATTAATATATGTTCACGTATTTCACGTGAATATGATATGAACAGGTAACGTGAAAAGAAGAGCAATCTTTGTAAGGTAAAACATATGGAATAAAAACGAGCAGCAAACAAGAAAAAACTAGTAGCGAGATATGAATGCGGAATGAAGTATGCAAACAAATGCTTGTCGATCCTATTTACACATATGATTGGTTTTGTTTTGTCTCAAGATTAGCTCAATAAACACAAGTTAATGCAATTATATACCTTTCAATACAACCGCTGGTTAGCATCTGATAGCGTCTTAGCCAATCGAACATTTATTAAAGTTCCATTCACAGCAGGATTTATATGAAACCCTAGTAAGGGACCTATAAAACATTTTACTTCAAGTATAGCTTTGTTGAAAAATTTTACCTCAGTTTTGAAGCTTACTGA
>JACCGJ010012484.1:0-19693 GCA_013407085.1 Atriophallophorus winterbourni
TCGAGAATGCGGAATGCTTAAATCCTTTGAATGTGTTCGTGTTCTAGTGAGGTCATTGGGCTTTAGCAAGTGTTTAAGGGGATGGTTTACACTATGCAGGATTTTGAAGGTCAACATAAGGTCACTACTTATCCGCCGTTGGGTAAAATCTTCTAGGTTCAGTTTTAACATTCGCTCTGTGAAAGGCAAATTTCTGTACCGGGAGACCAACTTTGTAGCACGATGATAAATCCTGTCGAGTAGTTCGATATCCTTCCTCAGCCATTGTGCCCAGGCTTGGATGGAATATTCCATAACAGGACGTATATACGTGTTAATTACCCGGGGTAGGGTTTCGGGCGTAAAAATCCGGAATATTCTTTTGAGAAGACTCAAGATACGGCAAGCTTTATTGTACACCATCCGGCAATGCTGTCCAGGCTTAAGGTTAAACGAAACCCAGATACCCAGATCTTTTTCTGCTGTGGTCCAGACGAGATCTTGCGTGCCAAGCTGATACGTGTGGTGCAGAGATTTCCCAAGCTGCAGCATTTTACATTTCACAGGGTTAAATGGTAACTCATTTAACTGGGACCAACGAAATAAGATGCTTAGATCCCGTTGTAATGCCATACAGTCATTAACAGACCTGATACGTTTCCAAATTTTTATATCATCGGCAAATAGTATCAAGTTGCATCCAATATCCTCTACTATATCGTTCATATACACCAAGAATAGAAGAGGTCCAAGCACCGAGCCTTGCGGAACTCCACTCGTGACTTCTATTTTTCTAGATAAGGTGCTGCCAACGCGAACTTGGACGTGTCTATCAGTAAGATAGTCCCTTATCCAATTCAGCAATATTCCCGTTATTCCATAGAATTCGAGCTTTTTAATTAAGATGTCATGGTTGACTCTATCGAAAGCTTTGGAAATATCGATGTAGCAAGCATGTACAGCCTCACCTTCGTCTAGTGCCTTGGTCCAATCCTCGAACGTTGTAAGAAGGTTAGATAAACAGCAACGACCTCTTCGAAAACCGTGTTGTGCTGCGGTCAAAATATTTTGGTTTTCAAAATGTTCTCTTATGCGCGCAGTCACAATGCGTTCCATTAATTTGGAGATCACCGGAAGTAACGTTACCGGTCTATAGTTTGCTGTGTCTGAACGGCTACCGCCTTTATAAATAGGAGTTATCATCCCTGCTTTCCATTGCGGTGGTATTTTTCCTTCATTTAAGCTGAGATTGAATATGCGAGTGAGAGGAGCAGTCAAAGCAACGCGACACCTGCGAAGTACGGCGGGGTAATTTTGTCTGCGCCAGGGGACTTCTTTTCGTTTAGTCGACAAAGTTCCCGCCCAACCATGTATTCGTTGATAGTCATTTCACTTAATAATTCGAAATGTGGTGAACTTGATGAAAGTTGATATGGTATACAACGCTTGGGATTGAAGACAAATGAGTAAAACGTTGCTAAAGCGTCGGCTGGTATCTTGGGCAGTGTGGGTCAATCCATGAGGTGTTAGTACAGAGAATACACCTGGTTTGATCTTTGATCGTTCATTTACTATCTTGTAGAGAAGCTTAGGATTCTTTTCCATTCTCTTAAGCAAGTTCCATTGGAATTGCATGCGATCTTCTCTTACAAGAGTAGTGACTTGATTCCGTATCTTACAGAATCGTTTCCAAGTTTCTTCCGTACCAAACTTCTTATGAGTTACCCAAGACTCTCGCTTAACAGCTAACCATTTCTTCGTTCTACTCCGAATAACAAACTGGTTGTTGTAGCTGCATTTGTGTGGTACAAAAATCGAGTTTTCGTAAATCTTCGAATTGAGATAATTTAGAAACGAATTGTAATATGAGCCAGGATCCATTGAATCAAACTCATGAGTGTGTGCATCCCGGAGACTGATATTTAAGGATTCAAATTGTATTTTCCTTATGACTTTCGTCTGTTCACACAATCGTTCCGCACTACATACATAATCAAACAAAAGCACAACATGATCACTCTTCCCCAGTGGTGCCAGGTATTGTATACCCTCTACTGCGGTTGCCTCAGGCGTTAAGACAAGGTCAAGGGTTGAAGGTTGGTCAAGACCCCGCCAGCGAGTTGGCTGGTTAACGTGATTGTGTAGTGAAGCAAATTCTATAACCTCCTTGAATTTATGTTCAAACGAATGCAGGGAGTGCTCACCTCTCGAAAACAGATGCGGGAGATTAAAATCGCCAATGATTAGCAATTGCATAGTCTGGCATCTTGTGATGTGTTGCAATGATTCGATGAGCTTATCATTGTATGAGCTTTCGGATGATGGCGAGCGGTAAATGATGCCGATCGTACATTCATCTCCATTGACTAGTTTTACTGAACATCACATCGTATCAGGAAGGCTGAGGTCAGGATGATCGATGACGTTACACTGCGCTAAACGTTCGTGATAGTAGACTGCAACTCCACCACCGGATCTTCGATCACGATCGCGACGAAGTAGTGACATTTTCGGAATCAAAAGCTCAGCATCAGTCATGCAGGGCTGGAACCAAGTCTCTGTAACTGCAACCAAATCGGGTGAAAGTCTATCACAAAGCTCACATAGTTCAGCTAATTTGTTAGTTAAACACTGAGCATTTGTATATATGCACCTGATCGTATTTGTCTTACACAATGTCGAATCGTGTACTGTAGCTATTGGTCCGACTCGCGATGAGCCGTACCCTTTTCGTTTTTTGGGGTAACATTTGAACTGTCAATAACAAGATTGCAATCAGGCTGTGGTTGCGATGGTACTCTGAGTTTCATTGAGGGAACACGCTTGGGCACACTTAGTTTTACGTCTGGTGGAAGTTTTGAGCGGTTAGATTTCCAGTCGGTGTTCATAGCGATAGCCATTTCAGTCGTTAGAAAAGTGATTTTCAGAGGTCTGGGCCCATTGCCTTTGTAGTTGGAGGATCTAGGTATTCTAAAAGTATCTACGACAATGAAATCACGAGATCCAATAGCATCGGCAATGTATAACCATTGCTTCAAGTCATGTTGATTTGATTCCGATGCTGATACTACATCAACCTTTTTCGGGGACACCGAGGAATATTAAACTACGTGAAGTAGAGTGGTCTCGACGAGTGGATTGGCCTTTCCTTTCCCACCAAGGTATGTCGGCTTGCACTCGACAGGTCAAACCGGGACAAGCACCGAGTAGATACGCATTGAGGATGACTTCTTCCATTTCAGATTTATTTCGCAATGTCACCCTTAATAGGCGCGGCCGGTCTACGTGAGGGGAGTCTTTATGCCGGGTTAAGCGCGTCATCGATGTAGGTACCAAAGCTTTCAAGCCCATGTGTGTACAGAGCTTAGACTATTCATTGAGCTCATGTGCTTTTCTTGCTGAAAAAAGTGAATCTGTCGATTCCGGGATATTTGTGCAGATTACACTGAGAGCGATATCTGTCTTAGTAGAATGAGCGGTAACATTGCTTTTTTTGGGAGGCTCGGATCTAGCAACTAGACGACGGGGAGTCCTGGACAAAGTGTTCACAATTTTACCAGATGAGGACCTAGGTAAACAGGGTTCAGTAGGTCCATCTTTATTACCTTCGGATGAGCTATCAACACATTCAGTTAAGGGAGCAGTTATTGGTGTAATTTCCTTTTCCTTTTTGTCTTGAGCAACATTTATTTCGGGTCGAATTGCGTTGGCAAGTGTATCTACCAAGAGCGGTTTAAATGTTTCCTCAAGTTTTCGATAGCATATTTCCAAAATCTCCATTCGAGATTCTAGCTTTGCCTCGTGGGGAGGATTTGTAGTCGTATCGATAGGCTGTTTACTTCGACATGCACCACATACGTAGCAAACACCTGGTAAATCAACGTTGTTAATAAAACATATCACTTCTTTCGTTAGGGCTTTATCACATTTAGTATGTATTTTACTCAAACAGCCAAAACATTTAACAACGTTGGATTTGGCGCTTACCCCTTTGTTACAAATTTGACACACATCACGTGCTGCCTTCTTTATCTGGGTCATCGAGGTCATCCTTCGCTTCATTGTTACAATCCAACGAGTGATGAGTCTATGCACTTAGCGGTGCAGTTGTTTATCGATCGGTAGGTACTGGTAGAGTGAATGCGTTGGATCGGAGCGATGCGATCCAAGCGGTAAAATACGAACGAGTTGGATAAAAGTGGTGCGGTTGAATGAGTTTCAATCTGATAGTGTTGAAAAAACTATCAGTCAATTCGAAATGATGTGATCCTCTCAACAGTATTCGAACAGGAATAATATTCTGAATCGCCAAGGATATTGCACGCGTCGGTAAAATTGGGTTAAAACTTGAAAATTTGAATTTTCAAGAATTCACCTTGCTCGAAGTTGAAATGGGTATATTCCGAAAGAGCAAATTGAGATGAGTTTAATGATATATGAACCGTCCAGTTCAAGCAAAAATGTGAGGAAATAAATCCAAAAGTATGAGAGCACAAATATATGCGTCCGCACAGCAGGTCAAATCCGCTATTCGATTGGATTCCATCATTAAATATAAAATACTGAACTCAAAGATTCATTCTCTGATGCACCTATTTTATCTTTGCTCAAGCTATACCGCACGCACGCACACATTGGCGTCGGAAATTACACATTCTTACCGAAATTGTGGTGGTTCTTCCATTCGGTGCGCGTTTCTTTCTTATTGAACTCCTTACCGGCAGACGTTGTACAATAATCTCGTGGAACGATTTTCTGAAACAAACTGGATATAACTATGCTTAGTAATTCCACCCTACAAACCGTTTATATAACTTAATTGAGCAACTTCAAACGACATTTATCCTAACGAGACAATACATGACATTTTTTCTAACAAGAAACAGTCGATCTTCCTAGTGCTCCAATTATATATAGTCTTTATATGAATATTAATGGTGGTGTACAGCTACGAGCTTTTTATGTCATAAATTCTTGATTTTGCGAAATAGTTATTAAACCGAATAAAGAAATCATTAGAAAATTGATTACAGTTGCTAAAAGCAGATTATTTAGAGTTTTTTTAAACGAATTTTAACATGCAGATACTGATAAGTTTTGTGATGAATTTTAAACAAAATGTCTTTCTTACTTTCCATTTGAGAACACGGAAGATACATTGAACGAAGTTTTGGAAATTTTCACTCGCAATTCATCCTCGTTAGTTAGTGTTTCCAAATGGAGTGTGAAACCGGGACCCTACCTGATCGTTCTACCGGGAAACAAATTTGGACTTCGCATTTCTACGACAGTTAAAAACAGAAGAGGATTGGGTTTCACTGGGTGGTACACATCAGGTTTCAACTCATTAGATATTTTTCGCGCTGATGAAACTCATTGCCATGCCTTACATACTGAAGACTAGAGATAATCTTTAATTTTGTTATCGCAAGTACACTTACTGACACACCAACACACCACAACAGGTTTTTGGCTGTTTTCTGCCAGTTGGTGGAGACTGAAATATTAGGTTCAATGAGGCTTTCAACAATAGAAAATAAATAAAAAAGTTACACTTTGACCCCACTGTTTAATTGGCTTAGCACAACGAACCACGGTGTTCGAACGCAGGATCACCACATGCTTGCTTGTAAATCTTTCATATTTTTTATACACACGTTCGTATTCTTCTACGGTGGTTTTTGTTGCACAAAAAATATATGAAGCCTAATATACTGTCTAACTGACGAGGTGCGTATATCATTTACTGAGAAGTTGAATACATATTTACAACTATTATTAGAATAATGTGCTTGGTTGGTCAAACGAGCACTGCGTGGCGAGGTCTTGAATTGAATCAGTTGGCACGAAATCTACCGACAAATTAAATCGAATGAGAATCGCGACAGACATGGATCAGATCAGCGTTGTGGTTACTTGATTTGCCTGAATAACATGGATATGCGTCTGATATTTGTCTTGTGCGTAACAAAAACGTTTGAAAAATGGAATTCTCTTGTGTTGTGGGGTTCGTGTGTGAACAATGATTAACGTCGGAAAGGTTGAGCTCAGGAATTAATCTGAAACTCCGCGGGTCCCGTGTTTAATGTTTGAAGGCAAGTTTGCTGATTAGCAAATCAGTGTTCTTCTGTGGCATACAGCCAATATTAAGCCCATTATAACCACTTTTCGTGTCGTCGATCGACGTTAACCAATTGACCACCGCATTTTACAGTCAATCTGAAGTCAACCTTTACAAACTTGATCACGTAAACACAAATGCCACAAAACAAGACAAGGCCAATTTGCCCAACACTTTTATTCTGGACATGACAAAGAACAAACGTCACGCATCCATCTTATATATGCAAATCATGTCACCACGATTCTGTCCTCAACGTGTCTATTTCAATCGATTTCGTGCCACCCGGTTCAAATCAAGTCCTCATCGGGTGGAGCTTCTTTGACGGAGCTTGAAAAGTTGGATATGGTTTAATAACGCCTGACGTTATCATCGCCTTGCATTTACGAGGGCGTTGTCGCCAACGCAAACTCGTGATAAGCGATTCTACAATATTGTAATTTTAGCTATAAATCGGTCTCTAACGCATAATCATAAACTGAGTCTGTGAACGGCTTATTCCTTGCACCACAATTTTCTGAACTCTTGCTGTGCTTGGCTCTGTTTTCTATAGAATTACCCGTCAAAAATGCCATCATGTTAGGTTTAATTAAAAGTCTGACCAAGCTTCATTGCTAGAGTAGCTATTCTATGATGCTTTCCACAGAAATTCCAGACTATCTTTGAACTTGTGCCGATTTGATGGTTATTCATTGAGAATTAACCAAAATATTCACACAGACTCATCGGTCTTGAAATATGTCAACGTTGCCTACAGTAACTTTAATTTTATTACATAAAACTGCAATCTTTCATACAAATTAACCTACCACTGAAGTTTTACGGTTGCATATAACCGCGTTAATCCAATGTGATTCGTAGAGATAAGGGTTGCTTGGTATCATCACCGCCTGAGAGTACAAATCCATGATTGTAAAATGTCTCGATACACATTTAAAAAAATTTGATAACTTGGAATTATACTCACATCAATATAAGGGAAAAATACTGTAGTAAACTTAAAGGTTATCATTTTCCGTTTGTAAATTAATTGGTTGTATGTCAACAATATCTTTAGAAGCATATATATTGCGATAGGTTAACATCACTCACCCGACAGAAACCTTGGTCTGCCCATAATTATTGTTTTCCATTACATTTATAAATGATAAATATTTATCAATTTCTAACAGTAATATTAATAGCTCATTGAATATGCTTGGTCAAAGCTTCGTATTGCAAAAGCAACGTTGTGATATAGGGCTTTCGTTTGTCTCGCAAAGGGTTAAGGTGTAAATGCGATTTACTTTCCAACGCAATTTCTTAACAGTTCACAAGTGATGCTCCATATCTTGACACTATTGCAACCAATCTCGTGTCAGTACATCTGAGAAAATAATGCGTATCAAAACATATTTGTATCCCATTTAAGAACCATGTTTTCAAATTTATGCTTATTTTCGGTTGATCTAGATTCAAAATGAATATCTGTAGCGCTAAATATTAAGCTAAATTTGCTAGATTTATTTACTGTTTCAGACAGATTTTACTCCGTTTATTTTTCGTATGACAGAAACAGGTTTGGAACTTCAAGGAGGTGGTAAGTTAAGTTTTTAGATTGAGATTCCCTACCGCTTGATGTCATTTGATGAAGCATTTCTATTTTAAATAGGCAAATGCGGTCAAACACATAATGCTAGTTCAGGGGCCATCAGACCACCTATTACAACGTCCATCCAAAACGGATACGTATTTTGTGATTACATCATTCGTGTTGGAGAAAACAAAAAGGTGAAACTCGAATTTAAGCCTAGAAAATTTAACATGGTGAGGAATTATGCATTATCGAATAAAAATATTGGTGTGATATTATATATATTATATATATATATATATATATATATTATATATTATAAAATCATTTCAAGTTGCAAGTATTCAAATTTTGAAATACTTAAATTTTGTTTTGAATTCACAATCTAATAATGAGTAGTAAATGACGTTCATAAAGCTGGACGAAAGAACGCGATCAATCGGTAATGCAAATCTGTGCCTGATATTCGATGGAATTTCTGACTAGGTGTTGAGCCAAATACTTCTGTAAATTTGAGGATAAATCTTCATTTGCAACTTAAATCTAAGCTATGTTTGTGAGCTAAGCTACGCCCCACCATCGGTGCAATGTTGCACCCGAGACCGTATAGAATATTTTTGCAATACTCCAATCACAATGTTTCATTTTTGTATGAAAGTACAAATCTAACAATGAAGAACTTAAAAAACATTCAATGAAGTTTTGGGTATTAGTTTTCCCCATTAAGGGAAACAGTTCTAATGATTCCTGAACTGCTCAGTAAGCAAACAAATCCCGTTTTTCTACCAATGTTATTCGTATTTCCCATATTATTCCGTGGTTTATGTCAAGCTATATGCTCTTTAGACCATTACAATTGAATTGAATTGAATTGAATAGGATTGTTATTGTAGAATAATATTTCTTTGTTAATGGAAACGGAATGATGAAAGAGTCACAAGTTTTAGCTATGACTTGCGCTGTAAGGAGATTTGTTATCTTACGGTATTAAGTATATTTCATAAATCGCTAGTATTTAGTTCATGGCCCATAAGAGAATGGCGAATTGTAAAGATTATAAACCGATTAAATCTCAACGACTGAATATGGTTTATTGGATCTGAACAACAGACAATTACGTACTACAAACTCAACTCGCTCTAAAAATATTGTAGACCGCCAACCTCAAGTGAAGCTAACCTAATAACAAATATTGGTATTAGTATATTATTATATCCGACAAGAATTTCTGCATTTTCTTTCAATTCTTTCGCATTCCTACCGACAGAATTATGATAAAACACAATTCCTCGATGTGTTTGAAGGCAGCCCTAGAGGAAAGCTTCTTGTGCGTTTGCATGAAGGACAATTGGGCCAAACAGAATGGTCGGAGACAAACGTCGTACATCTCCGTCTTGGGACGCCAGTGACCAATGGAGCCGCATTTGAATTTGATCTAACTTACAGTGAAATAATTTGAACCTTTTATTTGTGGAAAATGGACTAATCATTAGAAGATCCATCGCTGTTTTAATGCTTATTATTTATCGCTACACTTCAAGATTCAAGATTCAAGATTTATGGTTGAAAAAGCAATTAACTTTACAATAACCACAAGGTGGAAATATAGGTACAAATGTATATACATATAAGTATAAATAAAATCAAAATCAATGGGACGATGATAGCTTATTAATAGTTTCGGGAAAAATTCGGATTAGCTCTCATATAATCGTCAAGTTTTAATTTGAATATAGATAAACTGTTTGAGCTTACCAAATCGGAAGGTAGGGAATTCCAAGCAAAGCACACACGTACCGAATAAAAATACCTGCGGCAGTTCCGTTTGGAATGTGGTATTTCCAACTTGCAAACATGGCCACGGCTGTTGCTGGAAGTTCGAAGGTGGAATAATATATCCAGGGGGTGGGAAACAGTAGTGAGTATTTTGTATGCGAGGATGACAAGCTTGGAAGCCCTCCGGTATATGCGATCCAGGAGTAAGATGTCTTTTTGGAGCCATGGTGTCCAGGCTTGTGCTTCATAATCTAGAACCGGGTGTATATATGTATTCATCATGAGAGGAAAACGCCCTGAGGAAAAACGTCCAAATATCCGCCGTAACATGCCGAGCAGCCGAGACGCGCTTTTGTAAACGGTTTTGCATTGTAGACCATTTTTCAAACTGCCGCAAATCTAGACACCGGGGTCCTTTTCTTCTTCGGTGTACTCCAGGTTTATGTCGCCGAGCTTGTATGGATAAGAAAAGCCAAGGCCACGACCAATCTGAACCATCTTCGACTTTTGCATATTTAATGACAGTTTATTTTCAGAAGACCAGTTTAACAAAGCACTCAAATCGTTTTGCAGCAAGATACAATCGTCAGTATTTCTGATTTGCCTCCATACTTTTATATCGTCAGCAAACAAATCCATCTTACAATCATTTGGTAGTGGTATATCGTTCATATAGACTAGAAACAGTATTGGTCCAAGCACTGAGCCTTGTGGAACTCCGCTAGTGACATCGATGTTCTTCTATAATAGGCCGTCCACACGAACTCGGATGTGTCTGTTGCTGAGGTAATCTCTTAACAATTCGTATAGTCTCCCAACAACACCGTGTTTCTTTAGTTTGTTCAAGAGTAAATTGTGAACAACTATGTCGAACGCTTTAGAAACGTCCAGGTAGCACGCATGCATACAGCCCCCCGCATCTACAATCCTCGTCCAATCGTCTAAGCTTGTAAGCAAATTTGTTAGACAAGAGCGATTTCTGTGAAATCCATGTTAAGCAACTGCCAAAAGTTGGTTCGTTTCCAGGTGTCACACTATTTCCGCGGTTAGTATTCGCTCAAAAACGTTTGATACCGAAGACAGCAAGGTCACCGGCCTGTAATTCTTAACATCAGAACGGCAAACACCTTTGTAAATGGGTATTATTTGTCCCAGTTTCCAGTCTTATGGCACTACGCCAGCTTGGAGTAAATTATTAAACATGCAAGATAGAGGTTCAGATAGGTGCGCATGACAGGTTTTGAGCAGCTTTGGAGTTATCTCGTCTGGTCCTGGAGATTTCTTTACGTTTAATTTTCGTAAGTGCTGCGCTACCACCATCGAAGTAATCAATACGTTACTCGAAGCCGGTCGGTCAAGCCGAATGATTGGTTCCTGATCAGGCTCCATGGATTTCGGGGCAAAAACTCCGGCATAAATGTCTGCTAACAGGTCAGCGGTCTTATTTATAAATTCTGTGAAGCCGGACGAAGTTTTTAGGGCAAAGACTCCTGGTTTAATATTTGTTCTATCGTTTACAAGTCTGTACAAGAGCTTCGGATTCTGGTGCATCTGAGAAATCAATTGCGATTGGAACGCTTGTTTATCATCTCGAATTAAGCTGATAACTTTGTTTCGCAGTCGTGTAAACTGTGCCCAAGAATCAGCTGTGTTGGTAGCCTTGTGAAACTCTCACGCTACTGCCCTTTGTTTCATCCACTTTTTAGTCCTGCTTCGTAGTATAAATATATTACGTTGAGTCGTTTTCTTCAAAGCAAACATTGAATGTTCCTCCAATATAGATTTGAGGTGCTGTAAGAGAGATCGCCAATGACTATCCGGATCGGAGTTATCCAGTTGTGCGAAACTAGTGCTTTGTAACTCGGCACACAGAGCACGGTAGTTCACCATTCTGACGCACAATTGTTTCTCTTGCTAGCAGTCTCAGTATCGCAGCGCATTACAAAACCGAATTTCGAGTGAAAGTTGACAATTGAGAACATGATAAGAACTAAAAACCTTAGATTGTTTGAATCATTATTTATTTGGGTTTTCAATTTCGCATCACGTAAGTTCTTTGTAATTCCAATTTCGCGCGCAGAATAAATAGCATCTTACCTAACCATATGTACCTACAATACAATTGTTTTGAAAGAGCACCAGACTGAATTGAAGATTTCGGTTTTGGATATCATTTGATGCTAGCTGGATAACGAATTTTGCGTCCGAAACACCGGGCACTCTGATGTATGAAAACTGAGGTCTGCCATGTCGTGACTTGATTGACTTATGGTGCTGATGTCAGATGTTTTGAAATTCGGCGAACGTAAGCTTGAGTTACGCCAAAAGCTTTATTTAAATATCAGGATTATTTTTTCCAAGTATAAGACGGTCTCCTTAAGTGTTATATCACTGACATAGCATGAGGCAGCTCGCTCTGATCCCTTGGTGGACACTTCGGATTAATGATTTATATCTAACAGACTCCGTTCGGTAATCATTGAAATTAATTACACACCCCAGGAACTGTGAATATCTGATACGGAAAACACACTATGATTGTATAATTGAGACATTTATTTAATATAAATGATTACGTTAATATGTTTCCATCTGGTAAAGACATTCCACTCGCGGATATTCTGTATAAATATGCATGTTCTCTCAAGCAGACGAAAACTCTCAGTCAGCCATATTATATACAATTCACAGGATTAATATCGAACTTCTCCAGTTTAAGCAGAAATAATTAAAGGTTATCATCATTATGCCCGGAAGAAATATTCATGTTTATATCAATTTCGAGAAGAATTATCTGTCCAGCAAGATGGTGCTATTTGTTGTAGTGAGAGTTATCGATTCGATCAACATTGCAGGAAATAATACTGGATGCTCATGTGGGAGTGGATGGATTGAAATGTTTAGCAAAATAAAAAAGTTTGGACGACTGAACTGGACGATGATATCAGTAGAAAAGCAGATAATGTTGAAGCGTGTTTGAACAAGATATTCTGTAAACAAAAAAATTAGACACCATGTCCTGATATTTATTTGTGTAGGCAACGAATACATAGAGATTGCAGTGGAAACATTATTGGTCGTTATTATCTTTAATCCTTATTGCCAATTATTCTAACCGACCGATCTGATACATTGTGTAAATCCCTTTGCAGTTTCCCAAAATCATTTGCACAATTAATTATTTTCCAAATGTTTGATATCTTCAGCGAACAGGTCCATTTCGTATTATGTGAGTGAGGAACAAATCGTCTATATATAATAGAAATAAAGCAGGCCTACCACGAATACTTTTGGGATTACGCTGGTGCATTTGAGATTTTTGGAGAGCCCTTCGTACTATAACTCGTGCATGGAGATGTGACAGGTAGTCGCACAACCATGTGAGGAGTGGGTCACATATTCCTGAGCGCATCATTTTTGAAGAAGCTAATGGTGATTAAATCTGTCAAAAGCATTTGAAATTTCTAAGTAACAGGCGTGAATGCCATAACGTCCATCCAACTCCTTGATCCAACAATCAACACTATGAGGAGATACGTTAGACAAGAGGAATAAATCGATATTTTAGATTCACAGTTTCGTAATGTGTTTTGAGCAGTAGATTTATATTTGTGACCACTCATCCGTGCCAAGCCCATCCAACTATTCACAAAGTTGATCACGACGGTCCATATTGGAAGCACTGGACTCGAGTTTCGCTCTCATTTGAGCTCATCAGCAGTGCATATCCACCGCTTCGGGGGCGGGATTCGAACCCCCGACCATCACCATTGTAGTCCCATGCCTTAATGACTGGGCTACCGTCCACCGTTTGACCGATCGCAATTAAGCGTTTATGAACTGTTCTCCAGACTGGCACATTTGAGTAGCTTTGTTTGCCCGACCAGTTCAGAAGGAGCCAGCAACATCTGTTGTGGTCGCCCAACCGAACAGATCTCCGTGTCCGGTCTTCCCATCGGATACAGTGTAAGCTAACACCGATTAGATCTGATGGGCATTGTTGTTTAAGCGATATTTGGAGAATAAGTTGTTCATATTTGTGACCACTCATCCGTGCCAAGCCCATCGAACTATTCACAAAGTTGATCACGACGGTCCATAATGGAAGCACTGGACTCGAGTTTCGCTCGCATTTGAACTCATCAGCAGTGCATATCCACCGCTTCGGGGGCGGGATTCGAACCCCCGACCATCACCATTGTAGTCCCATGCCTTAATGACTGGGCTACCGTCCACCGTTTGACCGATCGCAATTAAGCGTTTATGAACTGTTCTCCAGTGAAGGCTTATGAATATCGCGCAGCTAGATTAAGTTAGCACATTCGAGTGATGTCTATCCTAGGCTTCGCAGAATATTTGGCGCGGTGGAATCTTGTCTAAGGAACTTCAGTTTTGCGGAAACTAGTGAATGATCAGTGTAGCAGTCAGCGCTTTATGATCTGGTAAGTAGTACGCTTCCTATATTAGTGCGCCTAACAAGAATAACATCAAGCTGATGCCAATGGTTAGAGCGAAGATGTTTCCAAGAGAATTTATGCTCTAATGTTGTTTGAAAGAGAGTGTTACTGACACGAAGAATGTACTATGTGCATATTCCTACAAGACGTTGTCCATTTTCATTGTTTTTACCTACTCCGAACCTTCCGATATAGTTTACCCAAGACTTGTAATCTGCAACAACTCTGGCATCGAAATCACCCAATACCACTACACAGTTTAATGTCGCACGTTTTTGAGGAGTGTTGCGATGTTATGATAAAGCGTCTGTTTCAGTAGGCGTCGCAGAGAGCGTCTGTGCATGAACGTTTACCAACGTAATGTTACAGTAATGCACTTCACATTTTGAGTCCAAATCCGTTCGCTCCCACTGCTGCTCGGTTCTGCTGGTTCCATTAGGCTGATGCGCTAGGCAAACCCAACTAAATGCAGTCGAGGTTCATCAGAACCCCTTCCTTTCCAAAATATTTGTAATCTCTTTCCGTTATCATGCCAGTATCTGGCAATCTCGTCTCTTGCATGGCAGCCACGTTGAACTTAAGTCTTTTTAGCTCATCACTAATCACAGATGATTTTCATTCGTCTATGATATTCTAAACTTCGTCATTAAATTCTGGAAGCATAGACCGGACGTTCCTGTTTCACAATTTCAGAGCTGACCTATCTGGTTTAGTAATTCATTCCGATGGTGCGAAAAAATACAGTCTGCTTGTCGGTTGATTCCCAATCATCACGCAATCAATTAGGTTAGCAGACCGTGGCGAAACGGCACCTTATAGACAAGGGGATGACCAGCTTGATGCCGGCGGTAGCTGACCAATCAGACCTGAAAATCTCTTCCACCGTCTGAAGCATCCCAAGGCACTGAGCTCTACGCCGATCGGGCATAGAAGCGGAATGGAGTCTCCTCCATATTTGTGCTTTGGGATTTATTCCAGGGCAGTTCAATATGAAGAAGGTGCAGTTGCCCATGCAGCGAGTGCTTTCTCTCCACGGCACCCCCAGAAATAAACAAACAGCTAATCGGATACGTTTTGGACAACGATGCCATCGCAGGCGTTGGCAGGATGCAGTTGAAAACAACTTCGGTCTGCCTAACGGGACTCTGGCCCCGGAGTTTTCCTCGAGGTTGTTTTCTGAAGGATTTTCCATGATTTGATGAAGCCGCAAAGCAGTGGAAGTTTGAGATTGTAGTTTTCTTTCACCTAGGTGGACCGGCTTCATGGACTTAAGATCTCTCTTACCTGAAGCAAGATGGTTTTTAGACGTCAGTAAAACGCCTTCGCCCATTCTCCTGTCAGAAGAAGCATTTCCGACTGGTAACATTAGACTAGTGTACATTCCAGGATCAAGAATTCGTTGTCAGAGGCTATATTTTTGGAATCGGGAGCTTATCCCCAAAACCGCCCAGGCCGTGACAATCTTGGAACCATTCAATAAATTGTTAATCATTTAATTGTCAGCCACTTATAATTATATTTAATGAATTATCACGTTTACGTGTTATTACAGATTAATTACCCAAGGTTAAACAGAGCGCGCTATTGAACCACTGATAAAATGAATTAAAATTATTTCAGTGGTTCATGAACTGAAAACGTTTCTTTTTAGTTCCGCTAGGATACATCCCGCCACACAGCATTGTGGATAACAGCGCTCGAGTGTTTAAAATCATCAGAGCAAGGAAAATTAATTCGAATGCAAAGTCACAGATTTTGTTTACTCCGGTGAACATAACTTGCTATTTTTGATTAAATTTATATGATTCGTGGTTTTGCACGAAAAAATCGCGTAAAAACAAATGATTTATTGAAAATGGTAAATCCGCGAACTAGAGTGTTCTCCTGAGCAAAATTGATAGTTAATCACCACAATTCAAGAATCTAATTTCAGAAATAGCAAAATAAGTGGTTTTAATGGAACAACTTTATGATACTACATATGGTTCATTGGGTTGCAAACACTTTTCCCAAGTAGACATACTCAAGACATTGAACAACGTATGTGTATTATGTGTATGAGCTCAATACTGCCTGATTCAATAACCCACTTAAGTGGGTAACAGAATTGTCCTAATGTTGACGAACCTCGTTTACTGAGGATAACTCATAAAAGCTAAAAAGAGATGAAAATTTTCTAAAATTTTACTGGCTGCGTACAGGGTCACAGACAGCATACATGGTGGACGAGAAAAGGTAATTTAAACCATGGGGATAAATCTGATAAATCTTTTGGTGTTCCCGAACACACTGAGATTGCTTTGGGTAGTGAAATAAAGCACCACAATTACAAACAGTGACTCTACATTGCCAACAGCATCGGAGCTCACGAGTCAGTCATGGTGGACACGTTTGGAATAACTCGGTCATCAAACTATAAAGGTGACGCGCCAAAACCACTAAAAATAACATTTTTAACATTTCGCATTTATTGATTATGGGAGACCTCAATCTGCCTCATCTATATATGCGAGTAGATCATCCACCCCAATCACTAGACTACAAATTTCGATAACTGTTCAATTACATCCCAATGTATAATCATGTTTTCGAATATACACGAAAACGAAATTTAAAACAGACATCTATTCTAGACCTAGTCTTAACCGCTGAAGACACAGCCGTTGAAGATGTTCAGTATCACCCTCCGCTGGTTCGAAGCGAGCACCTCGTTCTGCTCTTCCAATACGTGTGCAACGCCAGTAGAATTGTAAAGCAAAAAAAACGAAATAGAAAAGTGGATTACATTGGTTTGATGGAAACAATGGTAGCTTTCGATGAACATAATATAAATTTCATTGATCCGGACTCACAATGCACAACCCTGACAGATTACATAATCAAAATGATACAGTTCAATTCTAAATATGTCCCCAAAACATAAAAGCAAAGAACCACACTTCAGATTTCGCAGTCAGACTAGAAAATGGTTAAAGCGAAATTTGGCATGGGCTAATCATAGGGTCCCCGGAACAGAATCTACCTGGGCAAACTTTCGCGAATTAAGGAATAAAGTCACAAATCGCATCCAGGAGGATAAAAAATATCACCGGCCTCAGCTGGCTGTAAAAATGCAGCGTAACCCCAAACTGCTTTATCGAACCGTTCACGAATCTGAAACCCGATGTTCTTCCGATCATGACTAACTGTTTCTGTGCTGGAAATCGCAAACGCTCTAACCAGTATTTATTCACGAGTTTCCATTCCATTGGGTGCTTTACAAAGATCTAAATTGTCAGCACCAATTGTCACCAACAATTCTGAACTAGTGTAGCACCACCTACGCAGGTTGAATATTAACAAGACCCGTGTAAGTGACGAAAGTACACATGCAATCCTAAGGTTATGCGGCAATCAATTGTGCGGACCACTTTGTGATTTATTTAATCACTCTTTGAGGCAGTGTGTTGTACCGACTGACTGGGAGAGAGGAATCATACCACCCATCTACAAAGGAGGAACTCGTTCTGACCCAGCAAATTACCGCCCTGATACACTTCTTCAAGTGATTTTAAAAGTTATAGAGCGAATTGTGTGCGAAAGAATTGTGTGTCATCTCGAAACCCAAAACTTGTAGTCCAGAGTGCAACATGGCTTTCGAAAGTCTCGTTCTTGCTTAACTAACCTACTGGAGACAATGGACGACTGGACGCAGGCAGTTGACGAGGGCAGTGGAGTGCATGCGTGTTACTTGGACATATCAAACGCGTTTGGTCACGTGGACCATTCTAAAATCCTGAACAAACTGCAGGGTGTTTGTATTAATTTGTGCGTTCATACGTGGATGAGATGTTACCTTCTTGATCGCAAGGCAACTGTACGTATCGATTGTGTGATGTCTGGGGAAATTGAAACCATTAGCGGTGTCCCACATGGTTCGGTACTTGGTCCGGTTCTCTTTTTGGTCTACATCAACCACCTTCCGAAAGTTGTCACAGCCAAAATGGTTCTCTTTGCGGATGAATATAAACTTTGGATGCGAATCACATCAAGCGTGCACTGTTTGAGCTTAGAAAGCGATTTGGATATATTGAACAGCTGGTCATATCTAAACAAACTTCCATGTAATTTCAGGAAGTTTAAAGTGTTGCAAATATGCAACCTTGGATCGAAACAACTGGAATGGAAAACAAAAGAAAAAGACCCCGGTATATGGATCAGTAGAAGGCTTAAGGATAGCATCCATGTGGAGCAGTGTACAACCGAGGTAGAAGCATGTTTGTTATACCGTTTATCCCGTAAAACATTCCTTCATTCTCATCAATATGTATATTAACCCAGTGATGGATGGTGTTGTACAGCCCCAAGCATTTTATACCATAAATTCTTGAATCTTTTATCTTGTGTTTTATCTTTTATCGTGTTATATTATAAATATTACGCATGATACTTTTGATTATTGCGAAAAAAATTATGGATTTCTACATTAATTAGTAAAAGCTAAGAATACTAAGTTGAGGACATAATGCAGAATACCATGAACATTGTGATGTATATTCTACAATGGAACAAAAAATATTAAACCAAGTAGGAGATCTGCAAAAAAACATGTTCATCATTGACGAATGTCGACTAATAAAAGTAACCTCTATGTAAAATATAAATTTTGTGTAACCTCTCTCGTCTTTTAGATTTAATTGAACAGTGTGTACACATGGTCAATCTTTGGCGTCGGCTTAAACATGTTTAGTGTCAAACTACTTACAAGTAATACTTATTTCTAATTATATTTTATAAATATGAACTGCTCAAATATTTGATTAACAGTCTGCGTCGTGGTAAAACAGTTGAAAAGTCTAAATCGAATATCGTTCCGGTTTCGCATATATCAATGAAATAACAAAAATCGGAGTGATTACTCTTGAAATCCGATGACTAATAGCTAAACAATGGCGTATTTGTTTACTTAAATATGCGAAACTTGGCACCAAGCTACGCATCTAATTTAAATGAACTTCAATCGATAATAAAAAGTGTGGAATGTAAAGTGGGTTGACACATTTTACATCTCACAAAGTGCACATGTACTTGCCTGAAGTAACCTTTAAATCACACAGCCATATCTTGGCTTGCCATTGTTGAATTACGGAATTTTCAAAGTACTGATTGGGACAAGACTACGAGATCACTCGAAATAAATTATGAATAATGATGAACACTTCAACTTTGAAATTAAAGACTGTTAGCAGCTACAGTGTGAAGTAAATCCAAACTAATACCGAATATATGCGATATACAGTATTTTGAAACGCAATATTCATAGGCTCTAATCCCAAATTGCATGTGACAAATTTCAACAGCTGTCTGAAACTTCAAGTTGATTGACTACAAATAATAATCCCTATCATATGAGCTCCTCATAGACTCAAAGCTTGAAACTCATACAGCATCGGGTAATTTCTCCCACTCATAGTGTATAAATTGTGCCCAAGGTTCCCTTGGAGAGATCACATGGTATTCAAAGATATAAAGACAGCACCACCGTGGTAAGATCCATGCCGTAGATGCGGTGTCCACGCAAGTCAAAGATAATTTAAATATTGATTTATAAATGACATGCTGTAAAAAGCAATGCTATGCGAGACCTACAGCGATGATCTTGAAAACGTCAACGGTTCCAGATTGTACCACATGAGTAGGTAAACTGTTCCACAATTGCGCATTGCGAACGGAAAATGCATATTTGCGGCAGTTCAACCTGTTATGCTGTTGGTAATGTTTCGATTGGTGACCTCGCAGGTGAGTGTT
>JACCGJ010012485.1:0-15910 GCA_013407085.1 Atriophallophorus winterbourni
GTACTCTTGAAAAGTAATTATCACAGCCTGACAAATTTACTAAAGGATCTTTGCATTTTTCATACACTGGAAGATTGCGAAGTTTAATTCTATGTAAATTTACCCGAAGTATGATACGGCAAAAATTATTCTTACCTATACAATGGTGGCTACTAAAGTACACCCGATACGACACATGTTTCAAAAACCTGTGGTAAGAATTTGACACGCGGACAATACCCATCTCACTACCCTCCGTGCAAGGTGGTAGTTAAAGCGAATTCGGTCTTATATCATTCATAGTGTTAATACATACTCCTTGCTATATTTTGTTTTTCACATTTTCATTCATGCCATAATCCTGTATTGCTGTAAAGTGTTCTCCTCGTTAAGCATATATCCTCTGAGCCATGAATTATTTAATACTTGATTCACATGAATAGGAAAAACTAAAAGAGTTTTACAGGTGGCATGGTTTCGTGCGCGATGTCAATTGCTAAAGTTCGCTTTTTTATAGAAACGCTAACTATCTGTCGCTTTCCATTTATGCCCATAAATTTAGAGAAATCAAATGAATCCACATTTCGGGTAATCATTTCAGACAAAACATAATGGTAAACTATAGGATTTTATTTCGCAAATGCCATGCAATGCAATCAAACCTTTCTGCCAGAAGTTAAAATACATATATCAACGAAACCAGTTTAGAATGATTGAAAAATAAAAATCCTTATTTTGAATAACCCCGCTGTACTGGATTCATGGTATTTTGCGCAATGAAAATTTATTTTACTTTAAAATCGCGGATTTGAGGTATGGTTAGTCGAGATTATTTGTTAAAATTCATCGAACGATGCGTTAAAAGGTCACATTGATGCATTTTGCATGTTCGCATTTCCCGATTCCTCTCATCTTAAAGTACAATTTTATATCGCTGTTTTTTAGAGAACGTTCATGGTATTTATAGCTTGAACTATCTAAACTCTGAGAGGTATTTCATTCAAGACAGAAATATATATTAGATAGTGAACAATAACTTGACGTCCAAAGTTCGATATGCAGAAAGGAGTAGAATGGGGATTAATATTTTGTACTAATATTTTGCATAGATGTTTTCAAATGGCTAAGTCGTATAGTTCCACGTTATTAAATTGACACTAACAGTCAAATCTCTTGTGTAAGGAAAGCGCAAGCTTACTGCGAAGGTAAAAATGATGGAATACAGTGTGTGTGCTACAAAATGGCAGCGAAACCTTGACGATGCCAAGAAACAAACGAAAGCTAAAATGCATTTTATTTACGGAGCATCCGCGGTATCTTGAGCATAACACTGAATGGAAAGAGTATGAAATACAGTTGTGCCATTGAATGTTGATTTTTTATTCATGTGCAAACTATTGTGGGAGCGTCACCTACATGGACTTGGCTATGGCGATAGAATGAATAACGGTCGTATTCTAGATGATCTAATTATTTGGAACTTGTAATTGTAAATCAAACTTCTCGCAGACCGCACTTACACAATCTATACGTTTGTAAAGCGATATAAATGCTCTCAAAACTGAACCTACGAGTTAAGTAGAACTTGCTCTTGTATGCTCACTTCACATTCATGACATGAAGCTTCATCTTCCACCTGAAGAACAGCAATTTCTGCTTCCGGCGTTTCTACGTCCACATAGTACAAACGACCATACTCGGCCAAGTATTAGTATTCATTGTGAGCATCATGGGATGTTGTTTACTACTGAGTAGAACTGTTTATTAATGTGTGTCGTTGTGAAGTATGAGATAATTATAAGCTTGCGATGTCCATCCATGGATAACATCGACCGCGGAAACGAATAATTACATCAGCTACTTCCGAAAACTCTGGAACTTTATCTGAAAAGCGACTGGATCTGCCACTGAAACGTAATTTTTTGTAGTTTGTTTGCCTGCATGTCAGATTTTGTGCGGTTTCATGTGGACTGTATTTTGCTTTCTCTTGATTTGCTTGTCACCGGTGCGCAGTGGTTTTCATTTATCATCGCGCAACTATGACTCAGCACACATGATAGTTGTGAATGACACTTCCGCTTGTAAATGCAATGATATAAACTGCTATAAACTGCCTGTACTAATTGAATTCTCAACCATGATGCAGATAAAGATGTGCGCTCATCACTGAAGTAAGCCTCCATGTTATATTGTATAGTATTCAGGAAATATGGTTGGATTGAGTGATTGAAAATTACGGGAATATTTGTGTTAACAATTTGTAGAAATACTATTTAAATTTTTAGTGAATACGTTGATAAACTGCATACTTGAAGCAGAGAACGTTTTTAAGTTGTTGATTATAATTTATATCATGAAACACAGTAACAATTAATGATAGAGGCATATGTATGGAATATGGAGTGACATGACTGTATGTGTTTGAGTTGCCGTATCCTGGACCAATTTAATCTAGCGTCCTCCAAATGATCACGAGTAGCCACCCAATTAGATATTATCTGTTTAAAGTGCTCTGCGGAACAGTGACATTCAAGTGCTACCGGATGATGTACAGAGCATCACTACGATATAGCACAACGGAAGTTTAGGAAGCGTCGAACTACCTACGACAACAATCGAAAATCCGCAATAATTCAGCATTCGTAGACTTTGTGTGAGAATTCATCGGGTGACAACATCATTGGACACCGCGATTGAACGACATACAATTTGTTAATGTCGGTTAAATGAGCACCACATGGTGAGTTCAACCAGTTTGCACGACATCGACTGACAAATGCAATCGAAATGAAAACCGGCAAAGACAGTTTGAAGGCAATATTAAAATCCAAGTTTGAGGTGGGAAGTAATCGACAATTATGTACTAAACGCGATAGGGTGTTACGTGGTTAAATTTGGATCGAATGAGTTTGAAGACTTTGAGAACAACGCAATAAACAAAAAGACAACAAACACGATTGAACCTCGATTGACAAGACGTATTTGACACCTAAACGCTCTACGATAACTACAGAGCACAGATAATGTTACTTTGTTTCGTTTAAATTATATAAATTAAAAATAAATCATAAAGAAAAAAGTGACGATCAGAACCACGTACGGTTAAACGTTGGTGGTTCCCGAATGTCGGAACCATCCTGAGTTGATAGAAAAATTTTCTTCGGCTCAATTCATATTAACAAGTTTTAGAATGTCTTTTTGTTCTACAGAAGTTCTTAGTAAAATAGAATCGATTGATAAAAGCATTGGTGGCGATCCTTGGATCACCCACATCAAATCAATATGCTTCATTTTCGGAAGTGTTATTCTCGAAATGAGCACTTTCTCTGGGCGTTTCACTAGTAAGAAATATTTTGTAGGAAATATATAAAAATCTATGGGCTTCAACTGTGACAGCAGTTGGCTTTACTTGGTTGATCGGTAAGTCTGTTATTTATCCAACCGAATTCCGTCAAATAACAGAACCAACAACTCGTTTGAAACTCAAAACTGATGCTTAACTGTTTATCATCAGAGTGAGAATTCCAGCGTACATTGATTATGGCATGCTAACGCCGAGTGCAAACTCATCTGCATAAAACCGTGTTCTCAGCTGCTTCCTGCTCAATAGTCTACATGTTTTTTTAAAGCCACGACAGATTAGTGCTCAGGTTTGCGACCTGTGATCATAGGAAGGATTTTTCACTACAAGATGGTAATTTTGGTACGCTGACCCCTTCTGATCATGAAAGGTGTTCGAGGCAGAATCATCCCTGTCATCCTTAAGCGCTCATGCATTTGAACTCAGCGTGTATTTTGATATTCTAATTACGGTCAGCTAAGCGTTTGGAGATTGCTTTCATTATTAGACGGTTAAATATCTTGCATACTTTTGGATAATAATCTTGAACATTTGCATTTTATTCGTGGTTGCGATCCAGTCATATTTTGGTTCCCAAAGGAAGTTGGCTGGTGCAATGAAAATTTTCATGTTTTTCCGCATTTCATAATAACTAAACCGAAATTGCTTGTGCGTTTGTGTCAAGGAAGTGTGAAGTTGACTCGATGATGCTGATATTTTATTCCATTGGAATACAGGTTTAAATGGAGAAAATTAAAATAAGTTAGCGAGTATTGACTGCTTGTATGAGCATTATTTTTCAAATACCTACTACGAAGTATCAAATTACTGTGTTGTTCTAAATCTTCGTGTAATAAAATTGAGGAGGTAAAATTGGGTTCACTGGATCTTCCAACAGTACTTATGATCCTTATTATCAAATTGGGAAAACAAAAATTTCACTAACCTCTGTAGCAATGGCGTCATGATCAAACTCATTAAAAAGGAAAAAACTTTTTGACCTGATTGTCATTTAGCAATAGATTTAGGAGCAATGCTAAACCTAGCAGTATTTTTGATGACGTGGCATTTGTGATTTCGTGTGGCTGTTCTGTTTTAAAGCAGATGGAATGCGTGATGGCAAGATGAGATCGTTTCGTTAGGTGTTGAACACGAAACCATGCTCCGTGTTTCGCGTGAGATATTTCATTTAGCTGTGTTTTACACTGCTAAATCATCTCACAAAACGAATGGAACATGCAAACTCTCATCAATTTAAACCAAGTGTTTGTGTGTCCTCATTATAAACAAATGAATAAATTTGTCAAAAGATTGTTTAAATGTTCGCGAGCCAACTCGTAATCAATTTAATACGTTTGAAGCCTACAATTTTCCATTGCCCCGGGCCAACTAACGAAACAATAGTTTCAAACCACGATTAGGGTTTTCGATATTGTAGCGTGTTAGCTAACAAATGGTAAGGTGTACTCAGCCGATATATTTCGTGACTAATTTGTGCCCAAATCCGATGGCATAATATCAGAAATTTCAAATGATACATGTAACCGGTTCAAAAACCAACCGATATTCATGTGACGCTAGGTTGTCGAGAAAACGTTGTTAATCATGATTATTAGTTTTAACATAAGAATGGCAAACGGAAACAGCGATTTAATGCTATATAATATTTGAATTCAAGCCCACTGATTACTCCGTTTCTCACAACGAACAACGTTTTAAAATGTGGAGTTTAGTGGTGTTTCCCCTTGGCCATATTATTCCTTTTCTCACAATCCCGCGCTTGCACGCCACCACCGGTTTCTATCTGTTTGCCGTCGTCTGGAGCTAAAGGCAGTAAGATTATCTTAAATTGAACTCACGACCATTGTTGAGTGATCAAGAAGTCTTGATTTTGATGTTACTGTGAAAACAATACTCACACAGCAAACCACGGGTCCAATTGTGCAGTTTCCAGGTCAAGAGCTCATGACGCTTATGAATGTATAAGTTTTGGGATGATTACACATTCCACTAAAAGATAATGGTTGATTCTCGTTTTCTGACGGAAGAGCAAGCTTGGTTTCGGCAAGACTATCTTAAATAGCCAAGCCATTGTTATTTATATTTGTGTGTGTAGCCATTGATGAAACATTGATCGGCTTTTGTGCAACGTGGCAATTAAAATAGACTCTGTGGCCAAACTCGCTGGTTCTAACTTTCAATAAATTTCATGTACTTATTGAATGGGAAACTGTAATAACATTCTTTTGCATCGTTTATTAATGTACTAAAATAATTATTTTTGATTCTATGATAGTTTTCTTGTGATATTGGGCTCGTGGATGAACGTTTTAAACATGTGAAAGATTGACTTTCCGGATGAAGTTGGACCCAATCGATAAGTGAGTGTAAATGTGAAGAATGAGGTGATTAAATTTGCATAGAGTTTCCTACAAGCCCGCGCAAAAAAAACAAAATGCAATTTGGCTTCGATTGACTTAACGTAATCATTCCAATTTCAATATCAATGTCGGTAACTCAACCGGTAGCTATGCTGACGCTTATAGCGTCACAAACTCTGCAAAGTTTTCCCGCCCAAGTTCTGTTTAATAAACAATCGCGTATGGAAATCCAAGCGAGATTACCGACGCCGGACCGTGTAAAAGAAGAAAAAAGTTTCACATGTTAACGATTTTTGTTTATTTAGTATTGCAAGTTGAACTGCATGTGAAAGTAAGATATAATAGCTGGGAGAATTTTGATGATAGATAGATACATAGATAGATAGATAGATAGATAGATAGATAGATAGATAGATAGATAGATAGATAGATAGATAGATAGATAGATAGATAGATAGATAGATAGATAGTAGATAGATAGATAGATAGATAGATAGATAGATAGATAGATAGATAGATAGATAGATAGATAGATAGATAGATAGATAGATAGATAGATAGATATGTGAAAATACCAATTGTGATTTGACGACATCCGTTTTATTAAAACAATTTACAGTTAAAACTTATGGCTTGGCATCATAACCAAAGACCCATAAATATTCCTGCCTAAAAATTAGCATATTTCTTGATGAATCTGAAAGGTATTTTCCGTAGACTTTGTTCAACTTTGGATGCATTGTAATTGTGTTTTAATCAGGCACGGCTCTAATGGAAATTAAACCTGAGCTTACATCCAGATCATATTTGGTTTTCAACATGCACACCATTTAATAGTACCACTATCTGAAAAGGGATTCAAAACTCCTCTTTCAATTATCTCAGCGAGGTGTTTTACCCCGTGGTCGTCAGGTTTGTTTAAAGGCTTTCCATGCGACTATCGCTCAATAGACAACATCGAAAGCCACGTCCGCAGTTGTATTACTGATATGCTGCAGTTGGATGAACTTAATTAAGTTTCCAATGAACTGTGAAGAATATGTGTAATTAAATTTGGCAACACTGGTATTATTCTCGAATTATTTGGTAAATCTGCTTTGCTCTTCTCTATCTGTACATGATATTTACAACTGTTCAAGCCTGTAGATTAATTGAAGCCGCGTTGAAAAACTGTGGTTAATTAATCATTTATCGAAGCGGATTTTTGCTGTCTTCTTTCTTTAATTCCATCTTAATGTTCCCAAGTAAAGTAGATTAATTTTTCTGAAAGTCTATCAGACAGCATTCCATTGAGATGGGGGTGCGAATCCCGTTCGATAGTTTGACAGTAAGGGGTTGATTTTCGAAAAATTGAAACTTATTTTACGAAATGTATGTTGCCTTTCAACTGAAAATTATAAAAACGTTTCGATTGCTTCTAACTTCCAATCAGTTGCAACCTTTACCAGTAGACTGCTCTAATTTTTGAATTTGTACAATTTCAGCATTAACTTTCTTTATCATATTTGGAAAAAATGTTTCCTGCAGATTCCCCGAAGTATGATATTATTGTTAAAAAAAATATGTCAAGATTATTTTCGGTACGAATATTGAAAATCATATTCCAAATCTACATTCAAATTGAAATGAGTTATTACAACGCATGCACGTGCAATTGTGCGTCAGAACACGAGTGAATCTCTCATTCTATGAGTCATTGACTTTTAGAAGGACTATTATCAGTACTGTCAACTGCAATCGATTTTCTATTATGATTTTTGAGAGAATGCGTCACTGGCGATGTAAGTAGCGATGTATTCCGAAGAAATCACGTGTGACCACAATCTCTTTGATAAGCCTGACTTGCGACAATAATGAAGGATACGAAAATGCAGTGATAAAATTAACTCCATATGCCATAGGCATGCTCAAACATGTCGCAATTTTCGCGTGTCGTTTTCTCTCAAGCTTCACCATTAGGCAAATTGTCCGCAGCATAAAACTTTATCGAGCGAATTACGAATCCATAATGGTTGTTCAATGTGACTTCCATGTGACGCTTATTATTATTTAGCATCAATAACTAGGTATAAGATTTTCAAGTTGAACTAGATTTGCGAGCTCAGCATTTGTATTTTATTATTCCAACCAAACTCACCGTGAGAACTGCACGTGGCAAAACATTGAATGCACACTTGATTTTCATAGTACTATAAAGTTGAACGTCTTAATTGAACAGAAGGGTTCGTCTTGCCAACATCGGCTGTTTTATTACTCTGTCGGTTGTCATAAATTTCAAAGTGTGATTGCAGTGATTTAACGTGCTCTGACATGTTTTGGTTTACAGATTGGTTGTATTTCAAACGAATAGGTAACCGGCTGGTTGTATTTGATACTGAATAGTAACGATTTTTTATTGTTCTGCGAACTTCACTGAATTCTGAATGTACCTGGCCTGGTTGTGGTCCAAGTATATTATACAATATGTACTTGAAATAGAACACTTTAATGACAGTATTTATTTGTGCTAAAGTAAATATCTTGAATAAATGGGTCCCAGACTATCTGTTGAACCGTTTTGGGACTGAAATTTCTGCTGACGATACGGTCGTTGCGTGATTTGCTCTTACATTAGAATCAAATATCCTTTCGTTAGTGGAAAATAAATGCGGAAGAATGAAAACAATTAAAATCTTGCATTTAGTGAAATATCACCATCGGTTATCTTTTGGATGATCATTTAGCGGTGAGCGATTGTGAATTGCTTAGCGGTGTTCGAGTTAGCACTTGGGATTTGCAGATTATCTTTGTTATGTCTTTGTATGGAATGGGTAGGTTGGAAGAACATATACGAATATTGCACGGGTATGTGATGAAAGCATACCTGATAAATATCGATTAAATAGCAACATCTCACCAAGGTATTGCGTTAGTATGGACTCAAGAATCACAGGTTATTCAAATGTTTGTTCGGAAAAACGATAACATCTATGTATCGTATTCAGAGCGTCAAAATTTAAAAATGGAGCATTTTGTTTGATGCCTGTACTTTGAGATTATCACATTATACGAAGCATTAATTTGTGATAGTTTTGAGATGATTGATTTTAATTCACACAGGTCCATTTGCACGGTTTGCGAAATTGCTATCAAGTTTGGATTGGAAAAATGCTTACGCGATTCTCGGCGTTGGTAATTTTGAGCAGTCTTTGAAGCTGTAGTTTGTGTACTCCAGTTGATTCTGTATATTTTTCATTTAGAAATTTGTCATCTACAAAATAAGACATTTATACTCTAGGAGCTCTAATATACGGCCCAAATCTGAGAGGATTTTTTAAAACAAGATATCTTGCCTCATGCGTACCCAAATTACCCTACAGTCTTAAACACTTAAGATCAACAGGCGATAGGCGAAGACCGCAGAAAATCTAGCAATGCAAATCAGCTTCAAAATGACACTCTTCAAATTACTCAAACAATAGTGAAGGAAAATGAACAATTTGATTGAATTATACATTTCATCACAATAGCTGGTCAAAGGAATAATAATATTATTTGATTCAGATTGCTTTCTTCACGAAATGCATCAAACGCGACGCTCAAATTACTACTACGTACCATGCGGTACCTTATTTACAGATCCTGATAGAGGCTGGGAGCAACGATCGGGTGGCTAATCCATGACATGGTGCTGAGATGAAGTATCTTACGAGTGAGCCAGGCTCATTAGGACGTATCTATATACCTGCACGTTTGCTCAAAAGATCGACCTAATAGTTGGCTGGAAACCCTGAGCAATATTGCTGCAAACTGATCTCAGTTATGCCAACGTATTTTATAACGTGTCATATTTATTATTCTTAACTATAAAAACCTAAAATATCACTAAGTAGTATGCGGTGAAACTAAGAAATAAACTGTTTTTGCGCATAAGGATATTCCGCTTACCCGTTTTCTATTTTGGCGCATTTGTTTATTTGCTTTCTAATCATTTTGGTCGTCAATTTATCTGGTTCCAGACCTGTGCTCCTTGATGATGACGTGTGTATAACACATCCCTCAAACAGCGTGATTTAGCTGGTAACCGAAATTATATTTTTTGATCAAACAATATATAAACATGATTGATCGATGCCTCATTATCAGCCTGCATCGTGTATACGGAACTCGTAAGACAAATAATACCTATACTCTGCGTGAAACAGATATAAAACGTCCGACTGAACTTCATAATGCCCTTTAAAATGTTAGATATTTCGTACTCAAGTTTGATGAGGTACGATTTTTTTAATTTTAATGTACCTACCTCATACATGATAGTTTCCATTTCAGACTGCCAGAGCCCATCGGACAATTGCTCACTTCAGATTTAAATGGCATAAATGTGTATGACCACCAACGGGCTGTAACGATTTCAAGTTAAAAATATTTTCAATCTACAACCAAGACGGAGTTTGAACCAGCTACGCTCGTTAAAAGGGGGACGACCTTAGCAAATGAATTTGAGATAATATCTCCATTGAAGCCAACTATTATTGCGGTTTCTTATGTTACTTGGTTGGCATTTAGCTGAAGGAAATCATGGTTCACAGACGTTTTTCCACTTGGTACGTTGAGCTTCGGTGGCAAACTTGATGGTGTTATCAGTGAAACTCCTTGCACGCTTTCAGGACATCCGGTTAATGATCCTTTCCTTTTTAGACCTGTGGAATTGTCATATCGCGCCTTAAAATGAATGTTGTGATCCTGCGTTTGGTAATTATGTTTATCTACTAAATGAATTTATAATTTTGGCAAAAATGGAAAGTGCATTACGGATCTTCAGCAACATGATTGGCTTTGTATGAAGCTTTGCTGATTGGAGCTTTCACACTGGTTCGCTGCGATACATGAGGCTAAGAGAATAGGTATTTTTGCAAAACAATGTAAAACACTTTCTTTCAAAATGGTATCTTGAGTTTTGTCGCAGCTTGTTTTCATATTCCTTTTTGCCATTTATTCTACCAACTTGCTATGACGTGCAACCTATATGGATTATAGTAGAATCGCAACTATGACTTAACGGAGAAGAGAGAGAATGTTTTGCCCAAGCAAACGCATTTTGTTGCGAGGCAATTCGCTATATGTCTGGAAATGTAAAACACTTCGTCAATTTTAGTCACATACTGATGATAGCTTTGTCGCATACTAACGTCTTAACACAACGTTTTATTGTGTACACATTTCATTCCAATTTTGGTTTGTACTATTCTATACAAAGGTCCGTGTTTGAATTGAAAAAAGCAAAAGATAAGCGAAATAAATTGTGTGTACAACATAACAGCATGAATGCAAGCTGTCGAACCTAGTGGAAAGAAGTTATCGCTGTCTAAACAATCAGCTCATTGTGGGAATTCATAGAAATTTCCACAGAAATTCGCGTACGCATTCTGGGAAAATGGAAGGTAGTTAAATCACCGTTGCTTGAAATAACAAAACATAGGTATAGTCTGTGATCACTCGGTAGTGTGATAATCATGGCCAACTATGAACTCGATAATTGAATGTTTTATGGTCAAGCATTAAAACTATCGGCCTCACGATCGGCATAAGCAAATTACGTTCTTAAAAATGACTGAGTCATCGAGCTTAGTTCCATTTATGGCAGAATTTTGAACCGAATTGCTTTATCCACAATATTACACGTGGCGTAAAATATTTCAGTGGTTATTAGGATCAATAGATAGATTGGTAGAGAGTAAGGTACCTTTTTATCCCAGGAAAAATTATGTAAACATTAGATCCAAATCGACTTATGTAATCATAACAATTGGTGTGCGGTTACTGAGTGTCTCATTGCATGGTAGTACCCAACGTACTATTTACAAGAAGTAAGAACAAAAGCTGAATTATGTCCATCTACGGAACCTGTGTTGTGACTTGTGTATAGTGTTCCAATGGGAAGAACTCTCAAGTGCTCATAACTTGTCTCAATTGTACCTACACAGCGTCGTCATCACTGGAAGGTTGCTGTTTATTAAACGATGCACACTGAAGTTCTGAAATATACTCCTAGTGTAGTGTTGGAACAAAGGAAACGATAATTTGTGTTTACATTATTTAAATCGAATATTATTTTGGAATTCCGTATTCTCGAATAAAGGGGTAAGTTTATTGGTCGAATTCGACTATCAATGTACATCACAAGCGCATGATAGTTTCATGCTCCGAAGCTTTTAGAATGACTAAACAGTGCGATTCATAAGTGGCCATCTATCCCGTAGTACTCACATCGATGAACAGTCCTCAGTCGATCGGCGTCAGTTGCATGCCAGGGACGTGATCTGCGTTCACCTACCAAGAGCTGTATATACTCTCCACTAGCTTGCAGGCGATGCTTTACACAATGTCATTAATGGAAGCGGTCAAGAGAAAGCTCTTCCCAACTTGTAGGTCAATGCCGAGAGATTTAATATCTCTATTTCAAACGTCTTTGTACTGCAATTGCGGTCTGCACAAATGTCGACTTCCTAATTTAAAATCTTTAAGAATAGGAGCATTTGTCATTCCATAAACATGACCAAGCCAGCACCGGCAGGGCTGTCGTAATAGGGTGAACATGCTCTGTACACCAGCTTTATAAATCACATCAGCGTTCGTTAAATTTTCCATCCACGATATGATAAAGATACAGTGGATGCTTCATAAATGGATAGTATTCAGCTTCCGTTCGTATCTTGCGTGGATGGTCCAGATGGAAGAACTCATCCTCAATGCGTATCTACTCAGTGCTTGTCCCGGTTTGACCTGCCGAGTACAATCCGACATACCTTGGTGGGAAAGGAAAGGTCAATCTACTCGTCGAGACCACTCTACTTCACGTAGTTTAATATTCCTCGGTGTCCCCGAAAATGTTGATGTAGTATCAGCATCGGAATCAAAGCAACATGATTTGAAGCAATGGTTATACATTGCCGATGCTATTGGATCTCGTGATTCCATTGTCGTAGATACTTTTAGAATACCTAGATCCTCCAACTACAAAGGCAATTGGCCCAGTCCTCTGAAAATCACTTTTCTAACGACTGAAATGGCTATCGCTATGAACACCGACTGGAAATCTAACCGCTCAAAACTTCCACCAGACGTGAGACTAAGTGTGCCCAAGCGTGTTCTTTCACTGAAACCCAGAGAACCATCGCAACCACAGCCTGATTGCAATCTTGTTATTGACAGTTCAAATGTTAACCCAAAAAACGAAAAGGGTCCGGCTCATCGCGAGTCGGACCAATAGCTACAGTACACGATTCGACATTGTGTAAGACAAATACGATCAGGTGCATATATACAAATGCTCAGTGTTTATCTAACAAATTAGCTGAACTATGTAAGCTTTGTGATAGACTTTCTCCCGATTTGGTTGCAGTTACAGAGACTTGGTTCCAGCCCTGCATGACTGATGCTGAGCTTTTGATTCCGAAAATGTCACTACTTCGTCGCGATCGTGATCGAAGATCCGGTGGTGGAGTTGCAGCCTACTATCACGAACGTTTAGCGCAGTGTAACGTCATCGATCATCCTGACCTCAGCCTTTCTGATACGATGTGGTGTTCGGTAAAACTAGTAAATGGAGATGAATGTACGATCGGCATCATTTACCGCTCGCCATCATCCGAAAGCTCATACAATGATAAGCTCATCGAATCATTGCAACACATCACAAGATGCCAGACTATGCAATTGCTAATCATTGACGATTTTAATCTCCCGCATCTGTTTTCGAGATGTGAGCACTCCCTGCATTCGTTTGAACATAAATTCAAGGAGGTTATAGAATTTGCTTCACTACACAATCACGTTAACCAGCCAACTCGCTGGCGGGGTCTTGACCAACCTTCAACCCTTGACCTTGTCTTAACGCCTGAGGCAGCCGCAGTAGAGGGTATACAATACCTGGCACCACTGGGGAAGAGTGATCATGTTGTTCTTTTGTTTGATTATGTATGTAGTGCGGAACGATTGTGTGAACAGACGAAAGTCATAAGGAAAATACAATTTGAATCCTTAAATATCAGTCTCCGGGATGCAAACACTCATGAGTTTGATTCAATGGATCCTTGCTCATATTACAATTCGTTTCTGAATTATCTCAATTCGAAGATTTACGAAAACTCGATTTTTGTACCACACAAATGCAGCTACAACAACCAGTTTGTTATTCGGAGTAGAACGAAGAAATGGTTAGCTGTTAAGCGAGAGTCTTGGGTAACTCATAAGAAGTTTGGTACGGAAGAAACTTGGAAGCGATTCTGTAAGATACGGAATCAAGTCACGACTCTTGTAAGAGAAGATCGCATGCAATTCCAATGGAACTTGCTTAAGAGAATGGAAAAGAATCCTAAGCTTCTCTACAATATAGTAAATGAACGATCAAAGATCAAACCAGGTGTATTCTCTGTACTAACACCTCATGGATTGACCCACACTGCCCAAGATACCGCCGATGCTCTAGCAACGTTTTACTCATTTGTCTTCAATCCCAAGCGTTGTATACCATATCAAGTTTCATCAAGTTCGCCACATTTCGAAATATTAAGTGAAATGACTATCAACGAATACATGGTTGGGCGGGAACTTTGTCGACTAAACGAAAAGAAGTCCCCTGGCGCAGACAAAATTACCCCCACCGTACTTCGCAGGTGTCGCGTTGCTTTGACTGCTCCTCTCACTCGCATATTCAATCTCAGCTTAAATGAAGGAAAAATACCACCGCAATGGAAAGCAGGGATGATAACTCCTATTTATAAAGGCGGTAGCCGTTCAGACACAGCAAACTATAGACCGGTAACGTTATTTCCGGTGATCTCCAAATTAATGGAACGCATTGTGACTGCGCGCATAAGAGAACATTTTGAAACCCAAAATATTTTGACCACAGCACAACACGGTTTTCGAAGAGGTCGTTGCTGTTTATCTAACCTTCTTACAACGTTCGAGGATTGGACCAAGGCACTAGACGAAGGCGAGGCTGTACATGCTCGCTACATCGATATTTCCAAAGCTTTCGATAGAGTCAACCATGACATCTTAATTAAAAAGCTCGAATCCTATGGAATAACGGGAATATTGCTGAATTGGATAAGGGACTATCTCACTGATAGACACGTCCAAGTTCGCGTTGGCAGCACCTTATCTATAAAAATAGACGTCACGAGTGGAGTTCCGCAAGGCTCGGTGCTTGGACCTCTTCTATTCTTGGTGTATATCAACGATATAGTAGAGGATATTGGATGCAACTTGATACTATTTGCCGATGATATTAAAATATGGAAACGTGTCAGGTCTGTTAATGACTGTATGGCATTACAACGGGATCTAAGCATTTTATTTCGTTGGTCCCAGTTAAATGAGTTACCATTTAACCCTGCGAAATGTAAAATGCTGCAGCTTGGGAAATCTCTGCACCACACGTATCAGCTTGGCACGCAAGATCTCGTCTGGACCACCGCAGAAAAAGATCTCGGTATATGGGTTTCGTTTAACCTTAAGCCTGGACATCATTGCCAGACGGTGTACAATAAAGCTTGCCGTATCTTGAGTCTTCTCAAAAGAATATTCCGGATTTTTACGCCCGAAACCCTACCCCGGGTAATTAACACGTATATACGTCCTGTTATTGAATATTCCATCCAAGCCTGGGCACCATGGCTGAGGAAGGATATCGAACTACTCGAAAGGATTTATCATCGTGCTACAAAGTTGGTCTCCCGGTACAGAAATTCGCCTTTCACAGAGCGAATGTGAAAACTGAACCTACACGATTTTACCCAACGGCGGATACGTAGTGACCTTATGTTGACCTTCAAAATCCTGCATTCTGTAAACCATCCCCTTGAACACTTGCTAAAGCCCAATGACCTTACTAGAACACGAACACATTCAAAGGCTTTAGGCATTCCGCATTCTCGATTGGATATACGTCGTAATTTCTTCTCCGTAAGAATTTGTTTCACTTGGAACTATTTGCCTGAAGAAATCACACGATCAGAATCTGTTGAGGTTTTCGCTTCCAAACTCGATGAGTTTATGACGAACCATGCGGTATGCGAGTGTCCCTATTGATTTTTGAGATATTTCATATTTTTATATATATTTTTATGTTCCATATAACTGTCATCCCATGGTTATTGTTAAGCCTAATGCTTTTTCTACCATACAATTTTCTGAGTTCTGAGTTCTGAGTTTCTGATAT
>JACCGJ010012486.1:0-21234 GCA_013407085.1 Atriophallophorus winterbourni
AACATTTGTTTTTAGATGGTTTCTTTTGATGAGGAAACCATTTCTGGCGGTAAGCTGTTCCACAAAAGCATACACGGACTGCGTAAAAGTTGCGGCGACAGTGTAATCGTGAATGTGGATTTGAATGGTCAGGATGTGACTGCGGGTCGGGAGATTTGAACCAATTGTAAAAAGGTGTCTGTGTATGTGGGAACTCGTATGAATAATTCGGTATGTCAATATTAGGTCAACTAGGATGCGTCTGCGCTCGAGGGTGCACAATCCAGGTCTAGTAAGCGGCTGATTAAAGGGTAGATTATACAATCCACTAAAATTTTTATGTGTCCTTATAATGATAAATCTTACAAGGAGCGAGGAGGTCTTTTTTCATCCATGTGTACTAGCTTACTGATCGATTTCGGAGAAGAATATGGTTTATATTTGTGACTACTCGTCCGTGCCAAGCCCATCGAACTTTTCACAAAGTTGATCACGACGGTCCATAATGGAAGCACTGGACTCGAGTTTCGCTCTTATTGAGCTCATCAGCAGTGCATATCCTTCGATTCGGGTGGGACTCGAACCCCCGACCATCACCATTGTAGTCCCATGCCTTAACGACCTGGGCTACCGTCCACCGTTTGACCGATCGCAATTAAGCGTTTATGAAGTTCTGCAGACTGGCATATTTGAGTAGCTTTGTTTGCCCGACCAGTTCAGAAGGAGCCAGCAACATCTGTTGTGGTGCCCAACCGAACAAATCTCCGTGTCAGATCTTCCCACCCGAAGCGAAGCACTGCTGATGAGCTCTAATAAGAGCGAAACTCGAGTCCAGTGCTTTCATTATGGACCGTCGTGATCAACTTTGTGAATAGTTCAAAGGGCTTGGTACGGACGAGTAGTCACACATGATTGCTGTTAGGTTCAAAATCTTGCAACGATTTTGTCGGTAAAATATCACATGCATATTTTGCAGTAAAAAGTGCATGTATGAAAGCACAAAGCTTGGGAGAGAAAAGACTCGTGCAGTCGAATAGGCCGCGCATGAGATGAGCGATTGCCAGGTTGCTGAGGGATGGATAGGAAATTGAGGAAACTCCAAATTGAAAGATGGTCCGCAATTTTATAACGTGAAATCGAACATTTTAGTAGTCAACTCACCAATGATGGAGAAGTCTGAGGTACATTTTTTGCATCGTTTGTCTTCGAAAACGTCAGAGATGACTGCTTTAACAAAGGTGAACTTGTTTTGTGTTCATTTGGTTGCGTCGATTCCGCATTGGTAAAAAGGCAGTGAGATTTTGCCTGAGAAAAAAAAGCCAAAATCTGTCAAAACTACTTGAAAACTATGGCTCAAAGGAGAAATGAGTTAAAGAGAAAAACAAGATATTTTTCGAGCAGCAGTTTCAATAATTCGTTTTCCTCAATATTCCCCGTACGTAAACTGGAAATGACGATTTAACAGTGCGTTTAAAATAAAAAAATTTGTTAAGCCCTCCCTTTCGTGTAACGTTAACAGTTTACATTTTACGGTCAAAGGTCATAGAACCCGATCAACCAACGTCGATCCGATGAGATCAGCTGTTTTGCACATTTAACTCACGCGAGTAGTTTATTGGCTTAGTAGTGATGAACCAAAAGTAGGCAGCGCAGTGATTTTGCGCGCACGCACACAATTACGGCGTGAGAAACTCAATGGATAGATGATGATTCCATTCCGAATACAGGATTAAATCAAAGACACAGCAGCTTAGACAATAGATCGAGGAGACAAAACCGCGAAAGATCAAATTTTTCTTCGGGTAGTCAAGCAAGAATACTGTGAATTTCATGAATGTGTGTGGCAACGTCCACGAAGAATAAATGACCGAAAATTTGTTCTCAGTGGATAAACATGATTCAAATAAACGGAGGTTATAGACACAAAGATGTATGGAATTGCAAGCATGGATCCAAGTATCAGATTTTCGATAATAATTTGATCTTAGAATGCGATAGCATCAAATGCATAATCCATTTGTGCGGCGAATTTCCGCCATCTTTCCTGTCGAATTGTAGCCAATTATTAAACGTGCTGATTATAGGGGAAAACTTAAGCAAAGTCAAAACTTAGAAAAGCCTAAAACAAGTTTTAAACTCCAGCAGAGATATTATTACTGTATGAAACTTCGATAAAATCGATCGTGCCAGCTGGATGAAAAGGCACACTTGTTCGAAAAAGGCACATTTCTATCAAGCGGGATGATGATAAGTCGATGTTGAAAGCATTGAAGTGACACCGATTTTCAGCAACACACACACACACACATACAGACAGACACGCGAACACGTGCGCAAACTGGTCGTTCGCCACAATCGGTGTGTAAAAGTTTGTTTCGATTAATGGCATAGTGCCATTCGCCTGGTAGTCTGCATCACCGGCCATGTAAATATTCGAGGAGACAAAACAACGTGTGTGCGCGTACAAATACCCCGTTTAGAATGCACAAAAAGCAGGCACGGGGATAGAGTGGGTTGTGTCGCTCTTGGTGCCCTAGTAAGGGCACAAACAACAAGCCGGCAAATAAAACACCGATGGAATAAGTAAAAAACAACATTGGTATACGACTATCAGCCGGCAAAACACGCGTGAACGGGCTTAGTTTTCGTCCACACGGAAAATGTATCATTATAGAGGTGAAACAAGATAATAAGCGTAAGCAAGAAACTAAACTTAAAGCAGGGACGAGGATGTAGCACACTGTTTCGATTTAAGAGTATTTTTGTGCTGTTATAACACATAAAACGTTAGAATAAATTAGTAAACATTGTTATGATGCACTACAGTGGAAGCCGTAAGGGAAACTGATTGATTCCTTGTTCTATTCGAAGTGTAGGCAGCTCATCCCGGTATGTTTTTGCTTTTATTTATTATTTATTTTGTGCGACTATCTCCTCCTGGAGGATGAGTCGGCTTCAATGAAGATTCTTGGGAATTTGGGTACAAAGCGGCGTCCGCAGCACCACTCCGCGGTTGTTCGAGTCAGCTTCTCTAACCTTCGCACAACCAAGTGGGACCTGCAAGGCAGCAGGGAGTTGCCAGAAAGAGGTGGTGTGCACCAACTAACCGTCTACCAGACTCTGTTCCAGATTTTTCCTCAAGGTTTTCTCCCGAAACCTTTCCCGCGATCGGGTATCCCGCAAGGCAGCGGAGGTTTAAAATCAGGGTTTTCCTTCCATTAGATGAAATGCCCTCCCAGGCTAATGAGCTCCAACTGCCCGAAGCAAACTGGTTTTCAGACGCCAGTCACTCGCCCTCGCCCCTTCTCCTGTTGGTAGAAGCAGTTCCGTCGGGCTCGGGGAGCCACTCGTGCAGGCCAGGAGCTGGACTTGGTTGTCAGATGCTATTTGAGACGCGTGCCATATGGGAGCATTTTATATACAATGGGAGCTTATCCCCACTGCCACCCCTGGCTATGACAACCTTTGAAGCTTAATCTTCTACTCCTTACTCTTCTATAGATGTTGAAGCTCTTTAAGATAAGCCGTTCTCCGTGTTTTACAATCGTATGGCAGTTAGGCACTGAGTACTTGCTATCGGTGTAATGCTGTCCCTGGTGCACAGCGGGTGGCACTCGGTCGAGAGATAAACTGATAAAATTGCTAGTCACCACCAGCATCAAAATTACCGAGTTACAAAAAACAACAACGGGGAATGCACCAGAAACATACGAAATGCTAATTCGAGATTCATTCTGATACCCAAAAAATTTCAATCACCGATCAACTTGATTGTCGGTAAACGCTATACGAAATGCCTGAACGGTGGATCCAGAAAGTCTGAAGAAACTGCATTAAACTGGATGAAAGAACCACGGGAACATGTCATCTGGTGCTCGGAACCGCACGAGGATGACAACAGTTGACAAGCAAACCCAATCGAATCATAATGGTTTTGGTTGTCCGTGTGAGATTGCACCAAAATATTGGCACAGAGTCGATAATTCGTTAGGAGGTAACACCGAGAACGATTAGCAAAACATTTTCTCGCGAGGGAAAAGATTAGGTGACACTTGAAAACAAAATTAAGAGGTACTCACTTTGTCTGAAACGGACGGAAAAGCCAATGGCTCAGCAAGTTCCGTTTCTACTTTACCTGGAGAAGGATGGGACGCGATTGAAGCAACTGGCTGCGTCGCTGGAAAAAATCAAAGCACTAAGATGAGGCAGATGGCGATGAAAGCCATGACTGGACATATTATATGAGGGAACAAACAACTTGACGAGTGTCCGTTCATTAATTAAGAAGTTGTTTTGGCCATGTTCGGTCGATTTAGACCAAAGATGGGTATTTCAAGCTCATATATAATTTCATACTCAACACCGTTTCACATGAATGTACGGCCAGATATAAAGAGGTTTAAAATAACTGAGCCTAATGAAACACAAACATAGAGCTAGAATACCGAAATATAGATAAGAATCAAAAACAGGAAATTAAGGAGGCTTCAGGTGGCTCATGTATACGCATAAAATAACAAGGCTGATCCATGGAAAGTGCCGCACAGCGATAGACTGCACATGGGCTAAGATACTGTGAGGTTACCCAGGCCAGAAATGAAAATAGAAATAGAAACGGCAGCTTGACTCCAGGGTGTTTTCGCATGCAGCTCACTGTCGGTGACAAATCAATTAAGCACGGTGCTAGCAGCCCAGCCAGAAGTACTGCTGGTTGATGGATATTAAACCTGTGTTAGCTATGCACGTTGCATGAACCGAACAATCGCAAGAGCTTATGATAGTAAGTTCAGGTTGATCAAATCTACACATAACTAATGGTGGTGGATTAATATACAATGTCCAAACGAGCTTGAATTGAACTCTCTGAAGTGATAAAAAAATCAAATGTGGCGTATATAACCACATGCATAACCATAAAAAATCGAATGTTCACCGACGTGTATGTTACGATTCGAAACGATTTTGAGCATTATAAAAATAAAAAATACAGACAGCAGAGAGTCATCATTTCCACCTACGCTGTAAAATCGCAATAAGTTATACAACTAAAGCGCGATATGATGTACATCATTTCACATATCTTGGTTCAACCATTGCGGATAACCTCTCACGAGACACCGAGATTCATAAGCGGACTGGTAGAGTAGCTGTCATTTTGTCACGATTGAACTCTCGTGTTTAGGTTAACCGCAAGTTGACTGTAAAGACAAATATGATGGTATACAGCGAGCCTACTAAATGCTTTACGGTAGTGAGACCTGGACCATCCACGCAAAACACAAACGGAGGTTGAATGTTTTCCATCTACGAAGCATCCGACGTATCTTGAACATAGCGTGGATGGGCAAAGTAACGAATGCGGAAGTGCTTTCTAATCATCATCATCATCATCATCATGAAGCACAAGTCTGGAGCCAGACAAAGTGCCAAGCAATATGAAGCAGGAAAAGCATATAAGCAAACGCGTGGAAAAGGAAAAGCAGGCAAGCGGAATACGCAAATGTACAAAAAGCAGCTTGTTTTTGTAGTTTCACTGCATGCGATTTTTGGTTTTTTTGTTTTGTTTTTTGTGTTTTTATGTAAAATAATACCGGATAAAAAATTATGACACATAATAAAATACACTGGTATACAGAGCAACTTCACCCTACTACGACAGCGCCGCTTACGCTGGCTGGACCACGTTTACAGAATAGAAAATGGTCGTGTAGTATGAACTCTATGTATGTACTCTATGGTGAGTTGAAATCAGGAAGTCGATCGTTGGACATTGAGCCTACGAGTTTGGAGGAACTTGCTCATGATCGCACACTTTTGAAGCACTGTGTAAAGAGTAATGCTCAGGCTGAGAAAGAACAGATAGAGCTCTTGGCAAAACTTTATGATGGTCTAGCATTTAGGCGCGCAGTCCATGGTTGTGTTCCTCTGTTCTCATCAACAATGATTGTAAAACAATGACATTCACATTCCCCTGTTATGAGCAAAACACAGAAGCTACAATTAGTTGTACATATGCGACTGTCGCGAAATTGAGCCGAAGTTTCACACTAAGTGGCATACATCCCAGATGAATATTGATTGTGCTGACAAGGGCAAAAATTTAAACAGTTATAATGTGGTTGTGAAAAACATTATGGATGAATGCGCAATATGCAATTCTTTTGTACTACGCAGCTACCAGCATGCTTAATTACTGAATATGAGCTGCATGTGAAAATACGGAGATGACATCTCAGTTCGGTCCGATCGACCTTGTTAGTTCATACATGCATGCATATTAAGCGAAGCGTGTAATTCGGTTGATCACTTTACCGTCAAACCGTAATCGTTCAGATGGATCGTTGGCACGATCTTTAGTAGAGTGACTTACGCGAGTGACCGACAGGATAATTGTCTAATCACAATCAGATATCAAACATTTTCAGATGTGCAGTGTGAAGAAAAGTGAGATGGTGGGTAAAAGCAGATACTTGAAAAACTTAAAAAGGATAGTTTGAGTAGGGTGGATGTGAGCCCAATGATAGCTTGATCAAAATCTCATTAACTTGATTGTCTAGCACACAAACATGATACCGGTTCACGAGAGCACTAAAAGAATGGCCGTAAAACCTTAAATCAAGATTTCGTAAAACAATTCTGTGGATGATAAGTAAGAAGTTTTTAGCAAAGCTAGTTATTTATTGAGAGGATGATGATCTCGAAGTCAGAACAAGTTGCAAGTGAAGTAGCAACTACATAAAAAGTCAGAGGATAAAGAAATATTTTGAGTATAAGTATGACAGCACAAGCCCGATCCCGACAATGTGCAGCACGGATGTACTGCACATCCGTGCAGTGCTGCTAACACCGTGCTAAATTAAATTGCAACTGGTAGTGAGCTGCATGCTGAAATACGCTGGAGTTTCACTGCCACTTCAATTTCTATTTTTCTCATATCTGTCTAGGCCGGGGCAACCTGACAGTATCTTAGCCCACGTGCAGTCTATGACTGTGTGGCACTTTGCCTGTATCAGACCTGTGCTTTCATGCATACATACATACATACATGCATACATACATACATACATACATACATGCATACATACATACATACATACATACATACAAGCCTGATCCAGGCAAAGTGCCGCAAAGCCAGAGACTGCACGTGGGCTAAGATACTGTCAGGTTGCCCAGGCCTAGACATACATACATACATTTTAAAGGATGATAGGCGACCGAGCAATAAGAATACAGCACAGTACATGGGAAAAGGCGCAGAGATCTTCATACGAATGCGTTGGGCATTCGTCGAAATGTGTGCATAGAATAGTAAAACATTAAAGAAAACACTTACCATTAATAGATTCTGACTGCCTTGGAGCATGCTTAACAGATATTTGTTTAGACTTTCTTGGTTGGACTGTGACCCAATGATCGGAAATCAATAAATCTTCCTCAGTTTTAACATTTGAGTTTGAAGATGAGTTCACATCATTCGAGCGCCGTGCTTTTTTAGACTTCTTTCCTCCAGTTTGCGGTGGAGATTTAAGTATTGAATTGAAAGACTGTTTTGGATTAGGGATTGAATTGGGTGTGAGAATTCGCACCGGTATGGGAGGAGTAATAACATCGACCGAAGAAACATTTTCTGTAACCAGACCACGATCAAGTAAGGTGGGGGATGGGTCTGAAGGATGTGTTTGCGAGAGCTTTGATTTGCCTTGCAAACCGTTGACTAGTTTTTGCTTAGTATTCAGTTTCACGGATTTCCGTTTGTTATCTTCTCGGTTCTGAACAGGAGGAGAGACTTTAGTATCGGAGAGGTTGCCTTGACTTTTTCGAAATAGGGTGCTACGATAGCTCAGAAGAAGACTGGCAACGACGGATCCCAAACCAACAGTAATAGGTAAAAGGAGTGAACTTTCAACATTTTCGGTATCCTGTTTATCGTCAGCAAGAAAAGGCAACCACTTCCAAATGTTCATCGAAGTCAAAGAAACGAACTGAAATTACAAAACAGAATTGCACATTGGAGGAAAATAACGAAAGAAATTTTACGAGTTAGTTGTTAGAAATTTTTTAATGAAAATGAATTCAAATTTAGTTGCAGAAAACAATATTTTGTGACTATGCAACACATTAACAGTGAAGGAACCGATCGCACAAAACATATCTGCGAGGCACTTTTTACTTGTTCATCAGATGCCTTCGCTTCCTCCTCAGGCCAAACGGTCCGACTGCCTAGCTACCAACTTTATATGTATGTATGTATGCCGCACAATCGAAGACTGCACGTGGGCTAAGATACTATCAGGTTGCCCAGGCCTAGACAGATATGAGAAAGAAGATAGCAACGGAAATGTTAGTGAGACTCCAGCTTGTTTAAGCATGCAGCTCGCTACCGGTGACCAATCAATTTAGCACGGTATTAGGCGCACAGTAAAAATGAATTGCACGATTGCGTGCATTGTCCGATTGAGTGTTGCTTCGACTAACAGTTGCACAATTGACAGCAAAGTTACTTTGTACGAAGAAATCAGTACACTCTTGCGATGTGCAAGGAGTTCAAATATCAATAATCTAGCTGGGAATGGTATGAAAGCACAAGCCTGATCCAGGCAAAGTGCCGCACAGTCAGAGACTGCACGTGGGCTAAGATACTGTCAGGTTGCCCAGGCCTAGACAGATATGAGGGGAAATAGAAATGGTAGTGAGACTCCAGCGTGAACTCGCATGCAGCTCACTACTGTTGGCCAATCAATTTAGCACGGTGTTAGCCGCACAGCACAGAAGTACTGTATGATTGCACATCCGTGATAAACTCGGTCGCCTAGATGTTACTAAATCGTAACTTGGTGGTGCCTCCATGTTCGGAGTGCAGACAACCGTGAACGCTTTCTGCCAATATGCACACATCACAGGCTAATTATTAGAAGCACATCGTCTGGACATTTAAATTCTATAGTCCAAAAGCCTTCGCTTCAAAGCACATACCATTCGAGAAGTTTTCAGAGCATACAATTAGGGAAGCCCATCGTGGGAGCATGACATAAACGTTTAGCGCTAAGACATCCGACAATATCACGCAGAAGTGGAATGCGATTGCTGTTGTAATGTAAGATGTTGTATAGTCGGCATGTGGCAGTAATATCTATAGCAGAAGGTCCAAATGAACCTGCCAGTCTACCATTCAAAAATTGGAAGACAGATGATTCTATTTTGGTTCAAAATGTAATGCAATGGCGCGTAATCAGCATCCAAAATTTTCGTGAAAGATTTAGCATCATCATCAACAGCATAGAGCAAAGGTCTGAAGCAACATAAAGCTGGAAATACAGATAAGCAAACGCTACATCCGCGTTGGCCTAACAATCTGCATGAGCAAGATTAAAGTCCTTGGTCAAGGGATGGTGTCGACAGAAGAACTGTATGATTGCACATCCGTGCTTCTGGCGAAAAAGCGCCATTCAGGAGTGCTCTTGAAAATACCCACTCATTGCTTTGAGCAGATAACTCAGCAGTCAATTGGTATATCACTTCAATGTACTCTAATGTCGTATATAATATATCAATGTCGTGCCTGGAGTACGTCAAGGAAGACAATGAACCGGGATTTGTCGTTTATAAAAAAGAATAATTACATCATCTTTTGACATTCGCTATAAACAAATTCGGAATAAAATCCTATGCTTCACTTGTTTTCAAGCAAATCGCGCGTTTCGCATGCTGCAAAGCACAGCGCACGGGGAGTTGTTGAAACGGACTAAACGCAAATTATCTTAGTTGTTTTCATAATCCTGTTGCACAGCTCATTGATTTTACACCCATAACAACCTTCTAAGTTCTACTCGTATTCTTTGCTTCTAAAAAGTAAATCAATACCGCGCTTTATTGCTGAGCATAACGATCGCGATAAAGGTTTAGTCTTGGTGGTAAGCGAGGGAAAGTAAATTGTTCAAATATTGCTTCCTTGAATACCGGTAGATTTGAAGGAGGATAAATTCTTTATCACCTGGATGATGCCATTTGGATTTAGTGATGACGGCTTTCCAATTAACAGTCAAGTTACCACAAAGGAATGGATTCAACGGTCGTCACTAAAAGGACAGAGATACTGAAAGGATCACGATCTTCAAAGATAAGAGATCATGATATTTTATTAGACGAGTGTTGTGTATTCTTATATGCTTGCATTATTGTAATTCGCATTCTATTCTATCTATCTATACTAACTATTCTATTGTTCGTTGTTTTAGCTCTTCTGATGAATAAAGCCTAAATCAAGGCAACTCTCTTCTCCTCAATCATTCTGAAACTCACACGTTTGTTTGGAATTGAAACGTTCGGTTCTGAGTTGAATGAAGCATGTAACAGTTGTTTTACAATGGTGTACCAATAAGCTGAAGACAGAAACAAAAACTTTCAGTGTGAGTGATACAACGAGTACATAACATCATCATCATCATCACAGACAGCATTACACCGGTAGCACGTACCGAATGTTTAACTGCCAAACAACCATAACAAAGTAAAATCCAAAACGATGGGGAAGGGTGGGACTTAAATAGCTACGGATTCCATAGAAGAGTAAGCACAAACAAACTGGGAAGAGGTGCCTACACCTCGAATGGAACACGCATTCAAAAAAGTTTCGTGAACGAGTAGAGCGAAAACAGCATGGCAGCTTCCTTGCGGCTTTCACCGTCATGCATCATAACAAGCTTTTCTCGTCACTCCGCTTGACAACATACAAGGTTAAGCAAACACTCCAAGAAGATGCTTAGTACAAAACCGCCATTGAACGCGGTTTCGGGACATATCCTGAAGCGTAACTAGCCATTGCGATATCTGATCGCGGGAACACCAGCCAGGAAGACGCGCTGCGCTGACTTTGGAAAGTCTACTGGTAAGGTTTTTTTAACTGCCTATGCCATGTGACGGTTTGGCCACCCCGATATTTACGCCCATCAGGATGTGGCAATTAAAATTCATGAAGCTGATTTGACTGACATGTGGTACAATAAATGCATTAAACACGGTAGCCTTTGTAATACAAAACGGCTTGCGAACAGTTAATTGTAATATGCATGCATCCCCTTTCAGAAGTATAAGCTTTTGTTTTTTATAACGCGGAACTACGACACCGAGGTAATATTTTTCAGCAACCAGTCGGAAAAAATTACCGTCAAAAATATTATTGAAAACATAGGTTAGATAACGAATGATCCACCTAAAACTTTCCGAAATCTTTTTGCACAATTGTATGGGATGAACAATGTTTTGAGGCTAACAAATTGATTAACTGCAGCAGCAACTATTTCAGTTGAAACACTCCACATTAACTGGACGACCGTCTCAAAATAAAATGAACCGAGAACCAAGACTTTAGAACACCGGTACTTACAACTCTCAATTCACACACGATGTTAGTAACCATGATACATCTGACCCAAAATGTACTCGATGATCTGGATGAAAATGGTAACATCGACATTAAGCATTCTTAGCTTATCCAGTATGTATGAAGACACAAGCCTGATTCAGACAAAGTGCCGCGCAATCGAAGACTGTACGTGGGCTAAGATACTATCAGGTTGCCCAGATACGGAGTATAAACAATCGTTGGTTAGAAAATTGAATGCTTTACAGTCGACGCTGTGCACGTCAATGAAACTATGTTTATCAACTAGCTGATACCGTGGCCGTTTTGCAATTATGCTTGGTGGGCAATAAAGCTTCCAAGGACTTGATTCACTGACATATTACAACAACAAGTAATACAAGACAAGCATTTAGTGTACTGGCGGTTTTACATTCGAAATTTCGGGCAGTTGGGTACTCGGATGATAAGACCTTCTAGTCATTAGACATGATTATTGACGTTGAAGAGTTGGATTGCATGGTTTGGCATAGAGTCACATACGGATTAATAGTTCAATAGTGTATTACGGTATAAAAAAGCTGAGAGCTTGTACAAACCGCCGGATAGATAGAGCGGTGGGTCGAAAAAGCAATGATAGAAATGTTTGAGTTTCCAAGGCCTTATAGCGGGCCTCATTCGCGTTTAGCCTGCACCATCAATGGATTTTTGTGGCATTTGGACAGGTAGGGCGTCAACCCGGGACACAGCTACCCACCACATCCTCCGGAACAGGGTCAGTTGAAACTGCGTGTATACGGACTTCCGATACTGGGATCTGGAAGAGCAATGAAACTGACAAAGAGTTAGCGGGGTTGTGAGGAAAATGCAAATGGCACAGAAAGAGAACTTACCGTTGCCACGAGCTAGTGAGTTTTGGGGGGGAATGCAATAGGGTTTGTAAAAAAATTAAAATAGTGTTTACGGGGTACTTGTGTCTTGGGAGTGGGAGATTCCATGGAGGTGAGAATCGAGGAGACCTTTGAATGAACCGAGAGAAGCGACCTCAAAAAGCGTGCCTGGAAGAGTGTTCCACTGACTGCATACTCTCACAGAGAAAAAGCTGTGTCGACATTCAAGCCTGCTCTGTTGATGTAACAGTTCGAGCTCATGTCCTCGGAGGTTAGTGCTTGGAGAGGGAACGAATAGGGAGTTGCATGGATGGGAGGGGTCAGTCAAGATCCGGTGGGTAAGTAACATGTCACCGCGGTGAAGACGGTAGGTAACGGAGAATATATCTAAACTGCGTAACCTTTCCTCGTAAGACATGTTGTGCATACCACGGACAAGCTTTGTCGCACGTCTCTGGGCTTTTTCGAGAAGGGACACGTCTTTGCATAGCCAAGGCTGCCAAGCCTGTACTGCGTATTCCAAGTGTGGACGGATGTAGACATTCAGCAGTGTCGGGAATAGAAACCGGTCAAACCTGTCTAAAGCGCGGCGAAGTAAGCCAGTGTTGCGATTGGCTACTGCTGCGGCTCGTTCGCATTGCGTGGTGCAACCGAGATCGTGCTGGATGATCATGCCGAGATCCTTTTCTTGTCGAACACTCTGAAGTAATGTTGAGCCCAAACTGTAAGCAACCGTATCTGAGTGTCAGATGGGGAGAACGCTACACTTGGAGGTGTTAAATGGGAGATGATTCCTCAAAGACCAGCTGTGTAAATGATCTAAGTCATCTTGTAAGACGTGTGAATCCCTTGGCAATTTGAGTGAGCGCCAGATTTTGACATCGTCCGCAAATAGGAGGAACGGCGATTCAATGTTTTGGCCAATATCATTGATGAAAATGATGAAGAGTCGGGGACCAAGAACGGAGCCATGTGGCAGACCGCACTTGATTGGGAAGCGGGCAGAATAGAAGTCACGCACACGAACACAGAGGGAGCGGTCGCGAAGAAAGTACTTCATCCAGGACAATAAGGATGACCCAACGCCGCAGGCAGCGAGTTTAAGTAAAAGAATGTCGTGGTCGACGCGGTCGAATGCCTTGGAGAAATCCAGAAATACTGCATCGACACCAATGCCTTCGTCCACAGATTTCGTCCAGGCATCCCGTGCGAGAAGCCAGTTGGAAGTGCATGAACGGTTGGCGCGAAAGCCGTGTTGTTGTGTGATTAAAAGTCGATTTGTTTCCAGATGTGAAACAAGGTGGTCAGAGATTATGCTCTCCATGACTTTAGAATGACTGACAACAGCACAATGGGACGATAATTTGCGGGTTCCGACCGGATACCGCCTTTAAAGATAGGCGTGATAACACCTTCTTTCCAAGCTTGGGGGACAGTGGCGGAGTCCATACAACGTTGGAAATACGTGGCAAGTAGATTAGATATGTGCAATGCGGCTACTTTCAGGATCCTAGGGTGGATGCCGTCGAGTCCTGGTGAAGATTATTGCCGTAGACATGAAATCTTCTTGTGGACCGCATCAGAGGTAAACATTATTTCCGGCATTTCCTGTACGTCATTTGAGGGAGAAGAAAAATGGGAGGAGTTTGTAGAATAAGTAGGGTTGAAAATTGGGGCGTAGTGTTCAGACAACAGGTTTGCAGCTTCCGAGGCTGTTGAAGTGAGACCAATCCAATAAGTATTCCAGTTATCTTTTCTTTGATAAAACAAACACATACACGGGGACATTCATACAAACTGATGCATTCGAGAGACGCTTATCTCACACTGTTTCGAGAGGCACTTAATCAATGATTAAAACTTAATCCGCAACAGCGATGGACACAATAAATTAATATGGGAATGTAGGGAAAAATTATATTAATATTTTCAGTTCAGATGGTAGAGGACTGTAAATGGCTAATAAGCCAATTGAACGTCCAGCATTTCTGTCGGTGGAAAGCTTCAAAGCACCACTGCCAAAATTTGCTCTTTATTCTATGGCATCCTTGTCTTATGCTATGTACGTCAGGTGTTTTCCAGACCGTCCTTCGGTCCCAGGTATTTGTAGCTGCGACTAGGTTTCTCTTCACCAAGACGGTGACAGGTTAGCTAGGGAAAATATGTGAGTTCATTTAAAAAATGACATTTAAATCGAGACGTTATATAATTAGCTTTTTCGGCAGTTTTTTTACATCGCGATAAAAACCGTATAAATTTAACATGAAAAACATTGTCATGCTAATTTTATCGACATGCGACCTGCATAATCATGTTAATAAGTCAAGGAAAAGCTCATGCCACGAGGCATTCAAATCCCTTTTGAACGCACCGACTGATATGCGAGCAATTAGTTCTTAGGGTAGCTTATTACACTTTTTCAATGAAGAAGTGTTGCCTAAGATTCAGACGATTGCGATTTTTTGCGAGCTTCATTGTATGCTCTTTCAGGAGTTTGAAGATTTGCAATTAGGTCACCCCATAGACGCCGACGCCGAAGTGAGAAGAAAATTAAAGACATTTTGAGCAAGAGACACTTTTCAAGAATTCATTAGTGTCACCCTGTTCTAATAAGGCCAACGTACGGAATAAATTTGAATAGATTTCTGACGAGCACGTACGTCTTCCTTCATATTTTATCTTGATTAAATGACTTCGACGAAACAGAGAAAATTCTTCATTTACTTTGTATAGACGGCAGATTGAATTAAAAAAATAATGATAAAAAATACCTATCCTAGTATGCAGGTAATAATGGAGAACGAAAATAACTTATATCTAACGGGAAAGGAAAACATGAACAATATGAATGGTGAATTAAAACCTCATTTAAACTGGATCGTTTATATTTTGCGCCATTTTCAAGTTCAAGTTCAAGTTCAAGTTGCACAGGGCTGAAGGTGGCTAAAAGCCAATCACGCGCCCAGATTTCCTTCGACGGTATGCGGTTGAGCACCCGGCACTTCGATATCGAGTATACAGTTCGTACTTTTCACACGTTCTTGCTTCCGAATAACTGGAAAGTAAAGTAGGGTTTCTCTTCACCAGCACGGTGAGAGGTCAGCTATTCAGGAAACAATGCAATAATATGCGTGAACAATGTGTGGTGTATGAAATCACTAACCTAGTTGAGGTAAAGTGAAACACAGTCATAGACTGCATGTGGGCTAATTTACTGTCAGGTTGTCCAGGCCTAGACAGATATGATAAAAATGTAAAAAAAATACGTTTTTTTGTTTTTTTATAAAGTTTTTTTATTAGACAATATGCGGAAATATGATAGACCATTTAACGTCTAATTCCCTTTTAAAGCTCAACACATTTGGGAGGCTTACTATACAATCTGGACGCTTGTTCCAGAAGTTGACCACACGGTTGCTGAAAAAGTGCTCACGTGCCAGCAACCTGGGCCTACTCTTAAGAAGTTTCATGGAATTACCTCTTGTAGCTGCTTTAGGTGCAAGTTTAAGGATTTCAGTAATATTATCACCTGTAAGACCCTTTAGAATCTTGAAGGCTTCTATTAGGTCACCTCGCAGCCGCCTTCTCTTTAGTGAGAACAAACCGAGGTCCTTGAGTCTAGCCTCATAAGTTTTACCTGCCTGACCCTCAACCATCCTAGTCGCAAGGCGCTGGACCCTTTCGAGACATGCTATATCCTTTTTAAGTACGGTGCCCAGGATTGAACGCAGTACTCCAAGTGAGGCCGCACGACTACTTTGTATAAGGGGATGAAGATTGAAGGTTTTCGGCAAGATAACGCTGAGCGAAGTCTGGACAATTCTCTGCGAGCCTTGTTTGCAGCTTCGGCACATTGAGTAGCCCATTTAAAATCGCCTGTTATAGTAATGCCAAGGTCTTTGTCCACTCGATTACTTTTTCTAAATCAGAGATAAGCGTATCTCTACTGTCGGTTCCTAGGATCTTAACATCATCGGCAAACAGGAAGCAGCGTGAACTCAAGCACGCTGCCAGGTCGTTTACAAAAATAAGAAAAAGTAATGGACCAAGCACCGAGCCTTGAGGCACTCCACTGAGAATCAGTGATTCCTGCGAGCACTCCCCTGCAATTCTAACATAGTTAGTGCGATTAGTTAAGAAGCTGTCTAACCATCGATGTAGGTCACCTGTGACGCCACACATACTTAGTTTGTGCAGAAGGTACCTATGGTTCACCGAGTCAAATGCCTTTTGAAAATCAAGATAGCAGACTTCGACTACTCTCCCTTCATCGAGGCGTGATGTCACTTCGTCCAGAAAGCTTAGAAGATTGGTTAGGCAGGACCTTCCTTTCCAGAATCCGTGCTGGGCATCGGATAGTAAGGAATTGGCTACCAAATGTTTACATACCTGGTGCCGAATGATTTTTTCCAAGCACTTGCAAAGAATGCTTGTCAGGCTTACTGGCCTGTAGTTGCGTACATCCGAAATGGGACCCTTTTTGTATATGGCTATTACCGCCGCTCGTTTCAATCATCCGGTAGTATACCCTGGAGTAAGGTAGCTTCGAAAAGATTTCTGATTGCAAGGCTAACTATATTCGCGAGCGGTTGAAGAATAGCCGGATGTATACCGTCGGGGCCAGCTGACTTAGTTTTGTCCAGCTGCGACAGAACTGTGGTGACCATTTCCTGATTAACCTCCACCGAGCTAAAGGGAGGTGCTCTGCACTCGTGAGTTTCTAAACAGTTACCTGAATCGCGCCGATAAACACTGCAGAAGAATGAATGCAACGCATCGGCTTTTTCCGGTGCAGTCAAAGCCGTATTGCCATCGTCCAGCACTAACGTACCTATTTCTTCTCTTAATGATCGCTTGGACTGAACATAGCCATAAAAAGCTTTCAAGTTAATCTTTGCTTTTTTGGCAAGTCGGGATTCGAAGTCCCTTTTAGCTTTCCTTTGCAGCGCAACAGCTGAATTTCTGGTCTGTATGTACTGCAGTCTAGATCTGTGAGTTCCACAGAATTTGTACGCCCTCCAGCTACGGTCACGACATCTAATAGCCTTGCGAATAGACGCACTCCACCAGGGTGGTTTTCCTCGCGTTCTCACTGGTTGTAGAGGAGCAAAATCATCCTGTAGTTGTAAAAGGTGCCCTTTTATAATATTCCACCTGATTTCTACACTAGGTTCTAATTCGTCTGGTTCCCAACTTAGATTCATTGCTTTAGTTTGTAGTTGGACGATGTCCATTCGACCAAAGTTGCGGGACATCTTTACTTGAGGACTAGGATGCACTAAAGTCCAGTCAAGAAGAATTACAGCGTGGTCGCTCTTGCCTAGTAGCGAAAGGTATTTGATTCCATAAATATCTCTTTCATGAGACGACAGAACCAAATCTAAAGTTGACGGAGTATGTCCTGTCCTAAACCTTGTATGTTCCCTGACATGTTGATAAAAGGCCCCGACATGAAACCAGTCTAGATATTGCGACTCAACTGACTCTGGTGAAGAAATTTCAGTACGCAAATCAATGCCCGGGAGATTGAAGTCTCCGACAATTAGTAATGCGTTGCATTGCCCTTTTAGTACTTCCAATGTGTCCATCAGTAATTGGTCGTCTAATGATAAAGCAGTCGGGCTTCTATAACCACATGCAAGTGCCAGTCTTCTCCTAGCGACAGTAAGAAATACCGATGTTAGTTGGATTGAAAAGGAAGCAATCTTTATCGATGTCCCACAGTGGGGGAGATCTTCGTTTATCATAATTGCCACCCCCCCTCCCGTATCACCAGTATCCCTATCCTGACGATAGATGGCATACTTAGTTGATACAAATGACGGAATATGATCATTTGGTTTCAACCATGATTCGGAGATGGCAATTATGTTGACCTGGTTTTCCAGTGGAGCAAGCTGCAGCTCGCCCCATTTATTACTTATACTGCAAGCATTTGTGTATAGCACACATGTATTTCTATTCTGCGCACATTTTAATTTAACTTTACTTGGGGGTGGGAGCACCGTCGCTGATACCCCGTTTTTTGAAACCGGAGAAGTTGATAAGTGGCTAGGCTTCGCTTGCGAACGAGCTTGCACCGGCCTAATGGCAGTTGTACATAGATTTTCCTCGTTCAGAAGCCTATTGAAAAGCAAGTTTTTCATGCGCTCGTATTCTACTGGCGAGCCATTTTGGAGTACATCTTCAATGACAACTACCGCAGATGACCTAAACATTTAATGGTGGCTAAGGTTGATCCCTTTTATGGGAGATTTCAAGCCAGTCATGGGCGCTTTTGAACGCTTTTCATGAAAATGAGGTTGAGGCCCCTTATCCTAGACAACATTGAAACGCCCATTTGTGTGGCGTTCAAGGTAAGCACTTTTTAAAAAAAGCGTATCCCTGTCCTGTTGGTTTATAAATTCTACCGAGCGCTACTTACAGTTGGGTTCCACCGGCTTACACGATGGACCTTTTTACCTGGCAGTGAATTAGCCCTGTCATACGCAAAATGTGTTGAACCCCGGAACGGTCTATTTGGCGCCTGGATTTGCTTCCGCGAATCAGCGGCTCTTCCCTGTTTGGGATGAGGAGAGTACTAGATGACCTTGTTTCGGCCATTTTACGGGATGCAGCAAGCCTACTAACTTGCTCAGCTAAGGCAATCATTTGCCTTTCTAAAGCAACGTAGTTAGCTTGCTGTGGTTTTATCGGATATTTATCGTTATCGACAGTTTTCTTTTTAGGGTTCTTTTTTGTGTTGCTTTTTGATTCTTACCAATGGTACTGCAGACAGGGCCTGGTTTTGTTGACGGGGTGTACTTTTTCTTACGACCTCGGCGTAGGACAACGAAGAATTCTTAATATTCGCTACAACATTGTTCAAACTACTAGCAGAGGTCCTCAGGAATACCGAGTTGAATCAGGTGTTCGAATTCATTTATGGGTTGATTTTTCAGAATCTAAACGGCGGTGTCCCGCAGAAACGGGCAGGCTTTTAGTAACAAATAAGTGAACCACAGCGTCTTTGACTTCATGTAAATAGAGAGATATTGTAAAGCAAATCCGTGGAGAATTTTGAATTAAATAAAGGACTGAAACCCTTAACAAATGAGTGGAGTGAAGGTGGGTTGAAAAATACAATCATAGTTGTGATGCGATCTATCGAATATCTAAATTTCATATTGAGCGTGGTGACAAAGAATGACAATAAAGTGCCAATTATGAAATTTTTAACATCAGCAATCGCAAAATCTGTGAGAATTGACGTCCAAGTTCTAATTTTATTCCAACTGATTTGCGATCATAGGTAGTGTAAACACTTCTATTTGCAGCCTGCTTAGAAATGGCGTTGCAAGAGATTCGTCCTTCTCTGAGGGAGGGTAAAAGTAAACAGATAGCAGCTATTCGGTAAATGAGGCAATGAAGGGAACGAAACGGGTCGTTAACAAAGATTTGTCGAATTTGGGAACAAGCGACAACTGGGTAGCTTGTGAGTTCCCCACTGGATTGCTCTGCAAAATATAAGCACAAGGCTCAATGCACTTGAGTGAGGCTCCATCACATCGTTTATAGAACCACAAAATAAATGGATAATTTTTGAACGGACTGATGTTGAGGAGAGAGAACGAAATCGAGATCTGGAGAGGAATCTTCCACAGGTTGTTGAGGTTCGGTGTCTTGTGACTGAGCAAATAAGATGCTCAATTGAAACTTGGAGTCTATTTTGTCTATTTGTGCATTGCAATTATACGGTTGTATCGAAATGGGCGTAATAAACCCTGATAAATCAGCTTTAATATTGTAAGCTGCTCCTGTGAGTTCTTTTAGACGGAATGAATAATTGAATTAATCGAGAATTTGCACGATGTTCGAGTACATGTTTTTCAAATACAGTTGATAAAAAAGCGCTTTATCTATAGTTCGGTTAACGAGAGGTTGGCGCATGTGTCGTAGAAATGTTTGTAGGATTTCTGTCGCCATGTTCAAGTTTGGAGAATAATTTTTCGAACGTTGTGTTTCTCACAGATTCTAGTTTAATATATAAGAGGCATTTTCAGTGTGAATTTTCGAACTTCTTCAGCATTATTGCGAATTAATTCGCTCAATTCCTTGACAACGTCGATTGGAAGTGATTAAACGAAGTGTGTAAGAGCATAGCTAGCTGAGGCTTCATGTTTCGTGTTCCGAAATTTCCCCCGACATGACCAAACTTTAAAAGATGTTATAAAAAATGTAACTCGGTAAATGATAAAATCATGTAAATAAATTTGGAATCAGACATAATAAATAGAGAAAATATAAATAGAGAATGAAAAACTTTGACAAAGTTAATAATTGTTTTGAACGTACCAGTATTACGTATTTACTGGCTCACCATATTGTAGCGGTCAGAATATCTAGTTTTACTAGCTACAATATTACATGAAAGAATTAAAAAAATTTAAAAATAACTCATCGAATGACAATGTGAGTTGACTAAAATGATTGTGAATAAAAATTCAGTTACTGGTTTTCCATGATATCAAAGATTTCGGGTCCCAAAAATATTCCACAATGTGAATTGAGGTTGTAGTTGACCAAAGAAAATAAATCTGCACTACACACTAAGGCAAGAATGGAAAGAACTCACTAAAAGACCAAAGAAGCAAGTGTCCAAAGAATGATCCGGAGAAGTCCAACGATATTGAAATAATCCACACAGGAAAAGTCCAAAAGACGATGGAATCCAAGGTGCAGGAGGCGCAAAAATGTTGGAGGTTCCGTTATTCACAATTCCGGCACGCGGTGACCCACGAAAACTCCGCAACCGTGGAAGAAGACAAAGTCCGAGTTCCAAATTGTATTAACCGCAAAAAGTATATGATACAAGCGTTAATACAAATGGAGTGTACATGGCTAAAAAAGGAATCACCATATAAGGCCAACAGTTGTATGTACAAAATACTAAGTTACCATGTGAAAGCTATTCACTACAATACTCCCCTATCAGAGCGTTAGTTAGGCTTGAAAAAAGGATAA
>JACCGJ010012488.1:0-21339 GCA_013407085.1 Atriophallophorus winterbourni
GGTCAAGCAGAGACTCAGCGGTTTTGTGAAGATACCGACACAGAAAGCATTAAATCCAATGAGCCTAATACCGATGAAATTGGGCAAACTTGTCGTATCGATTCGCGGGAACGAAAGTCCACAGGACCGAAATTTTTAAACAATTTGACCTCATTGGAAAGGTGTCGAAGTGCGTTGGCTAACAGTATGGCAAGCTCGGGTAAGGTTGACACTTGGAAACACTTTCTAAAATGCATTTTTTTAGTAGTTTTGTGGATTTGGAAAACAACTTAACCGGTCGATAAATGATGATAAAGTGTTTGAATACTTTGGGCAATCATCGAATAAAACGTTGCTTGGTTAGAAATCTAATAAATGAGTTCAACTATATCTTTCCTGGGTATCCGAAACACTTAGTACATATTATAGGCTATTTTGAACCATTTTCTGTCAAAGTTTATTTGTCATCGAAATTCTTGAGGTTCTGAATAAGGTATTACTACACGTCACATGATCCTAGATGTGTATTATACTCAAAAGCTTAGACTTAATATCGTAAGCTACATACACTTATATTCATTCGTCCAATTTCTCACCTCATAGATCCATTTAATGAGCGATATTGGATTATCGATCAAATCATTCAAATGCTTTAACTTGTATGACGTCCAAGTCACCAAATTTGCTTTAAATCAGGCATGGAAGCTTGTTTTAATATACAAATGGATGATTTGTCTATTGAGACGCTTTTAGATGAATTTGTGGAGTGATATGTTGTTCTAAAACTAGAATTTTTCATTATAAACGAGAGAAAAGTCTTTGTATTAGTTTCATGTAAAGTCGGTAACTAACTCTGAATTCCACACAAGCATACGATGCAGAAAATTGGTGGTTGGATTCGATAATCTCAATTTTTGTTTTTTATGATGAAACTCATAATCTAAACAGATCTGATTGAAAATATTCTCAAAAGAGTTAAAACGTAGAATTAGCTCTTACCCCATGCATCCACCTCGCAGTTTTATCCCATGGTAGATCAATACTAAATCAAAACTAAACCCAAATTTCCTTTCATGGGAGCAAAGAAAATAAGTTGAGTATCCAGACTATACTGACTTTCTGGACTGACTTCAAATTTGCCTCGCAAACTATCTTGAATCCAATCGATTCTCCTAAAAACAGACTAGTGATTCCAGTATTGACTCGTTCGTTTACCATCCGAAGCAGCTATGGTTGTTGGGGTCAGTCGATCAAAGCGTATCAGAAACACATACTCCAAAACCTCGGCACATGAATATACATTGCCACTGACAGTAAGAAACTCTTAGGCTGTGTGCACAGAGATTTACATAAGTCGGACGATTGGCGTTACTTGCACCCTGTCGATGTGCGCAACGTTCAGCTGTCAAAAACGGTATCTGCTCTTCCATTTCTCAAAGATATCGCTGTCTAAAGTGACTCCATGTGAGCGGTCTAGAGCAAGTTTTTTCCAACTAGTAGAATCAATATAAAGAGCTGCCGTATCTCTTTCACAAACGTCTTTGTAGCGCGAGTGTGGTCCACCAAAACTTTAACTTTTCAAAACCCAAATCCCATACAGCAGATTGTTTTAAATACGATAGTTTTCCGTCAGTCAGTATAGGCAACGCAGTCGGCAGCGCTTTCATAATAACCAATATGCTCAATATACTGAGTAATACATAAATATATATATTCAGTTTTAAAGCTCAATTCATATTTAGCTCGCGGTAATTTGTCTGAGCATTATTATTTCACTTGTGAAATTTAGAGAGCAAAACCAATCGATAACCATGAATTTCAATCGATTTTTAAATCTAATATTCCATCGCAAGTACACGGCCACGCATTCTATCGCATCTCTATCTGCAGATAGTACAACAACTAATCGCTCGTTTATCAACAAAGTTTATGGAATCGATAATAATGCGTGTGTTGTTAAAGTCTGAACGCATGTAATTTATCTATGAGCCTTAAATTAACAGTTATTTTCATTCGGTTATTTTTCATACATTTATACACACTGTTGTTGTTGTCCTCCTTCGGTCGATATCGACGATGGATGTACATCACGAGCACATGATGGTTTCATGCTCCGCAGCTTTTAGAATGACTGAACAGTCCAATACGGGAGGAACAATCTCTCCCAGAGAGCTGACAGCGAATAACAGTACTCTGTCGATCGGCGTCAGTTGTACGGCGCCGGCGTGATCTGCGTTCAGCAGCCAAGAGCTGTATCTGATCTTCACCAGCTTAGAATTGATGCCTTACACAGCGCCTCCACAGTGAGCGGTTACGAGCGAGTTCTTCCAAACTATGAGGTCAACACCAAGAGATTTCATGTCACTTTTGATATACAGCTTCAAACCTTCGACCACTGAAATGTTTATTTTAGTGAGCTCGGTATTTCCATTAATATTTGAAAGCACTAGATTAGCAATGGTCCTTGTTTACGATAAATGTTTCAATCAGTTGACGGCAATGTATATTCCTGTGAATATATTCTAATGTTACATGATACACAGGAAACCGATCTTTTCCAGAACCGCTTTAATCAAAATCCTTCGTAACCCCATTGTTAATCTTGGTTACAAATTTTGAGTACAATCAAATACATCTAGACACGCAACGTTGATTTTAACCAATGACGCATGAATTCTGATTCATGGTGACGTCGGCAGAATGGAATAGAGCATATCAAATCCTCTATCTATCTCATACAAAGTGACTTTAATGTGGCCTCTATAATGCACATGATTGCGTATGTGGTCAGTCATCAAAAATAAACAATTAGGGGTACAATTTGCTTCGATCTCGCCTGTCTTACTTAGGTAACTTAGGTTTGGTCAGGTGAAAGTAATTTGAACCTTAACCCTGTTCATACTGACACCCTTGGTCTGACGAAGATTATGTGTCAGAAGCGGAACGTTACCAAAAATCTGCTTTTCGTTAATATGGATTCTCGATCGGTTTCAAATATATTCAACTACCTTGGTGACTTCAATGTTTCTACCTCCACGTAATGTGGCCAAACGTTACAGAACTTGTCGTCTGTAGATGCAGGGAGAGAGAGCAATACAACACACCGTTCATTGTTGCAAGCAGTTTTAACTTGACTAACAATCGAACTATGTTTCCGTATTCGTAAGCCATGATTCATACGAACCTTCTCTTCCACTGATTTCAACGGAAATTCTTTTGTTTATCATGAACCTGCTCTTTCATGTCTGTCTCGCTGTGATCCCCTGTTATATCTGTGTGGGTCAGAGAGAACTGAACTCGTCTATTCACCGAAGAATATCACAAAGTGAGCGAGTGCGTGAATATCACAGTGAGTGAAAATCCTGAATTGAACCCACCATCGATCTTGATTGGTGATTAATCGATAGTTTGTTTACTGTACAGGGGGTGCCCTCCTAACAGAGGAGGATAACCCGTAGAGTCCCTGGATGGCAATCGCAAAGCATGTAAAATGCTCTCCAGAATGACCAAGTGAATCTCATTATGTACAATATGGTTCTTGTCGAACGGTTACCTCAACATGCATACAGTCTCCCCCCTTTCGACTGTGTCATGACTCATTAGACATAATCATTCTGTCGTGAGTGTGTAAACAGCCCGAAACCGGAAGTGGAATGAATGATTTGTGAACAAAATTATCGGCTTATTTAAACTTGACTCCATATGATTTACGCATTGCTCTCGAGGGCTGAAGATGGGTTTTAATTATAGGCAAACGCCATTTTGCTCACAAGGTTACAGGCTGGTTGGAGAAAATACAGCAACCCAGATCTAATTCACGTATAAATTTGGTGTGTAATCCCGGAGAGAGTACATTTAAGCAATGGTTCGGTGACCAAGTGATTTCACGTTCCAACTGGGTTGCAAGCTGTTGAATACTAGTGTTGCATTGTTGGCACGGCTGTTTTTGTCTTCTATGCTGCGTTCTAACAGGCTAGACCGGTCAGAACCAACAAGGTTATCTATCTGTTTCGCCTTGTTCATTATGGATCACATTATGTTGAATTCAAAATCATGCATTGAAACTAACGCTTATACTGGTAAAATTATTCTGAGCTAGAAAATGATATTTTTGGATTAAAAATGTTACGCTGAAGTTTAACATGTTTTGATCATGCAATGTTTGTCCCTCATAGTTTAAGGGAGAGTGTATTGATTGCGATAGGTAAATCGTAGTCAAATCGATTGCTTTGTCCCAACGCCCGTCGCGTCATTGGCACAGTCTTCAAGGACACTTGATGCATCTATAAACCAAGTCACCCCCCCTCTTTTCGATTGTGTATAAATTCATACTTGAGGTCAACCTCTTCTATGTTATTCACGTTCCCGCACCAATCCCAAACCACATGAGAACGCAAATTGGTTCATCTGGTAATTACGAAAACGATACAGAGTATCTCTCTGAGTGACTAATGCTGAAGTTATTTCCAAAGCTGATCTACAGAGCATGTTCACCCTACTGCGACAGCGACGCCTGCGGTGGCTTGGTCATGTCTAGAGAATGGAAAAGGGTCGTATTCCGAAAGATCTACTATATGGTGAGTTGCAATTAGCAAGTCGACCATTGGGCAGACCGCACTTGCGGTAAAAAGATGTTTGCAAAAGAGATATGAAAGCTCTCGGCATTTACCCGGCGAGTTGGGAAGAACTTGCTCTTGACCGCTCACTTTGGAGGAATTGTGTAAAGCGTCGTCTGCAAGCTGGAAAGGAGCAGATACAGCTCTTGTCTGCTGAACGCAGATCATGCCGCCGGCGTGCAACTGATGCTATATAACCGAGTTCTGACTATCGTTGCCAGCGCTGCGCGAGAGATTGTTTCTCCCGAATCGGACTGTTTATTAATTCCAAAAGCTGTAGAACATGAATATTCATGCGATTGTGATGTACATCCATGGTCGACATCGACCGAAGGTGGCCAAAAACAACAGAATATCTCACACACCAGTCTAATGTACACGAATCTCGTTAGCACAACACTGCCCCGAATTGTTTGTACCGGCTTTAACTTTGATCGAATTTTTCAGTAGATTTCATGGCAACTGGTTTACTTCAAGACCACTTCACCACGTTTAAGTTGTTTGGCCAACCATGAAGAATTGCATATCGATTAATGGCGTCCGACGGTGTCTATCTGTTTTGAAGTTGGTTTAGATCGATACGCAATCGATCATGCAATCGTTTGGACGCCAGAATTTTTGTCATGGGACAGTTCGGGGCTCCAGCCTATTGTGTTATGGTGCTCCGTTAATCTCCTCTCAAATATTTCAATTTTTTAAAAATTTGTACGTTAATATGGCACAGTTTCTAACCCAATAAATTACATTAATTGGTAAAGTTCTCATTTTCATTGTATTTAATATGTGGAATATCACTTCTAGCGTTCTCTAGTGGAGTTAGCAAGAAGAACAACAGAAAGCAGAAACATCAATTTTTAACAAACTTGGCATCGAAACAAAACTGCAAATGTTCTTTATTCTCATCTCTCTCCAAATAATTATACCCTCAACAATTCTCCATAAAAACACTATTATTTATAGTTATGTTTTGATTATTTCAGAAGAACGAAAGTTGTTCGTTGGTATGCTAAGTAAACAACAAACCGAAGACGATGTCAAACGGTTATTTGAACCCTTTGGAACGATTGAGGAATGCACAATACTGCGTGATCAAAATGGAAACAGCAAAGGTGAGAGCATAGACAAATTGTGAGGGGTTTTGTTTTCCCGTTATCGCGGTTTGTTCGTGGACTCTGTGGGATATGAGTTCAGGCTACAATTTGATTGGTCGAAATGCATCGATCGGTCGATCGATTATTTCGCTCATCCAAATGAAACTGTGAAGGACCGATGAAAAATCGATAACTTATTCCCATTGTCCTGGAAAACGGAAGCGTGATTGATACGCATGGTGGATTCAAGACTTGTAATGAAATAGGAATTCATATTGTGTTATCGCGTGTATTTCATAGTGGTAGCTCAATAAATTTTTGTTTTAAAAAATTCTAATCCCTAAACGAGTGTTCGTATCGAGCCGCTGTTAATGATGTTTGAATGATTCAAGACGAAAACCCAGTTGAACAGGGTTTAAAGATTCAAGATTTATGGTTGAAAAAGCAATTACTTTACAATAACCATGAAGTTGAACTATAGGTACAAGTGTATATGTGTATATGTGTGTGGAAAAATTTTAAAATCAAAATAATTCTGGTAACGATTGATTATAAATAGTTCGGGGCATAATTTTGATTGGTTCTCAGGAAATCGTCCAGTTTTAATTTAAATATAGAAAAAGTGTTTGAGCTTACCAAATTGGCTGGCAGGGAATTCCAAGCGAAACAAATACGCACAGAATAGAAATACCTGCGGCAGTTCCTGATTGGAGTGGGGTATTTCCAACTTGCAGTTGTGACCGCGGTTGTTGCTGGATGTTCGTCGGTGAAATAGTATATCCAAAGGGTGGGAAACACTGTTAAGGATTTTGAATGTGAGGAGGAGTTCGGCTCGCAGTCTCCTTTGTGCAAGTGTCGTCAGCTTCAGTTTACTTAGTCGGTCAGCGAATGGTAGGTTTTCGAGCCCAATGACCAATTTTGAGGCTCTGTGGTATATGCGATCCAATATTGAAATGTCTTTTTTAAGCCATGGGGTCCAGGCTTGTGAAGCGTAATCAATAAGCGGGTGTATGTACGTGTTCATCATCAGAGAAAAACAGCTCTGAGAAAAACGTCCGAATATCCGCCTTAACACCGAGCATACGAGACGCGCGTTTGAGAATGGTTCACGGAAAGACCTCTAGCACGGAAATCTCACGCAAGATTTACCATATTAAATATATGTATCGATTGTAATAAAGAAAATTGCAAACAAACTTGGTCAAAAATGTCCGAAGGTTTGGTTCTACGTCATGTTGAAGACCACCAAATTTATAGTTAAACTCTCCAATTCATAACTCCATACATAAAGTCCAGATTTTGTTCCACATGATAGAATTTAGTTAAATTTCTTACAATAAGTTGAACACAAAACGTTTTCACATGTTTGGATAAATTTGTTTTTCCAAGTTTATTTGTAAAACGGAAGCATTAAGGGTTTCCAGTAAACTGAAGACTACATAGTATTATTCAACTTGAAGAATCGGAACGTTTGTTTGAAGATCATTTCATTAGGTAAGGACACAATTGATTGAAGTAAGCATACTGACTTACTTGACTTAGTCCTGTGAGCTCCTGTTGGAGCATAGGGCTGCAACAACGCCACGCCAGCGAACTCTGTCCTGGGCTGCTATCCTCAGCTGAGTCCATGTCATTCCGGCATCCTTCGCTTCACTCACGAATGATCTTCTCCACGATTGCTTGGGTCGTCCCACTTCCCTTTTACCTTGTGGATTCCAGTCTAGTGCTTGCCTAGTGACGTTATCAGCTGGTTTGCGGAGTGTGTGACCTATCCACCCCCATTTTCTTTTCTTGATGTCCTGATCAACGGGGTTTTGGTTGGTTCTACGCCATAGGTCTGTGTTTGAAATCTTCTCAGGCCACCTGATGTTAAGAATGTGGCGCAAGCACTTGTTGACAAATGTTTGTATCTTGTTGGTGATGTTTTGGGTAACCCGCCATGTTTCGGACCCGTAGAGGAGGACTGCTTTTACGTTGGTGTTAAAGATGCGGACTTTGTTGCGTTGGGACAAGGCCTTAGATTTCCAGATGGGGCGCAGGGTGTTGAACGCTACCCTTGCTTTGCTGATTCGGCTCTTGACGTCGTCTTCTGTGCCACCATCAATGTTAACCACGCTTCCAAGTTAAACAAAGCGGTCAGTCTCCACCACGTCTTTCCCCTGTAGATGCAGTGGCAGCATACACGGACTGCGTAAAAGTTGCGCTACAGTTTAATCGGGAATGTGGAATTTGAACGGTCAGGTTGTGACTGAGGGTCTTGAGATTTTAACTGATGTTAAAGAGTTGTCAGAGTTCTGAGTTTTGAGTGGATGGAACACCGTATGGATTATTCGCGCTTCAGAATACACAATGCAAATCGAGACAGTCGCTGCTCAAAGGGTAGATCATGCAATCCGGTAACTATTTTAGTTGCCTTATGATAAATACTTTCGAATAGCGAGATGTCTTTTTTCATCCGTGATGTCCAAGCTAGCCCTGCATGGTCCACAATTTGATGTACGTATGTATTGCGTATCTGTGACATGGATTGCGGTAGGAAACGTCCCATAACAAATATAAATTTCATTTTCAGATTTTGAAAGGAAAACTATTTTGGTTTATATTTGAAAAAATCAATATTTCAAAAGTTCAAAATGGTTTGATTTACACTTTCCAGGATGTGCGTTTGTCAAGTTTTTCTCTCAACAAGAAGCGCAAGCTGCCATTCTGGCACTTCATGGAAGTCAAACAATGCCCGTGAGTTTATCGGTCTTGTTTCGATAGTTACATCTTATAAATATTATGGTTTTTTTGTTTACTTTGTAAAAACATCTTCCAAACATGTGACGAAGCAATAGTTGAAGCATGGAGACGATAGTGATGGTGTGTGGGTTATCTTTCTTTGTCGACCACGGATATACATCAGAAACGCTTGATGGTTTCATCCTCCGCAGCATTTAGAATGAATAAACAGACTGATTTGGGAGTGACAATCTCTCCCGCAGCGCTCACTCTATCGGCGTCAGTTGTACACAGCCGGCGTGATCTACATTCAGCATCTGAGAGCTGTTTGTGCTCTTCCCCAGCTCGGAATTGATGCTGTTCACAGTGTCTCCAAATTGGGCAGTTGAGATCAAGTTTTTCCAATGCCGATAGCTTTCATATCAATTTTGTAAACGCCATTTACGTCGATACCTTTTTGGAATTTCACTTATAGCAAAATTGAATCAATGATCGAGCTCATTTATATGTATATATGTTGACCTGAATACACAAGCTGACTTTCCATATTGATAAAACATATTTGCGTTGATTTTACGCATTTCCTATATTATTAATCTATGGTTACTGTAAACTACTTGCTTTTTGTGCCATCAAAACTTTTGAATTACTTTGAATTTGAATTACCTTCAAGGTCTTGATAAAATTGAAAAGAACATGAAGTAAATAAAAAGTTGCTTTCAGACAAGGTCATTTTTTTAGTGGTGGAAATGCATGCCATTTCAAATATTTAGCTCAGATTTTTTAGTTAGATTTGTTCGCTAGTAGCTCTATTTCATTCATTCAGTCCTCTCCGTGCCGGGTGGCACATGAGGCGAAGACAACTTCACGCCAGTGGTTCCGGTCTGTCGCTGCTTCCGTTGCCGTCTGCACCGTGAATCCTTGTGCATGTAGTTCGCGTTCCAACGTTCTGCGCCAAGTTTCCTTGGGCCGTCCCCTTTTTCGTTTACCTTGCGGATGCCAGTGCATGGCTACCTTCGTATGCGAACTGGGATCCATCCTGCAGACATGACCGAACCACGGATCTGTTGTCATCGTTTCCGTAGCAATGTAGGTTTTACGGGATAGGGTTGCTAGCCCTAAGCCCAACCCTCCTCCTTTCTCAGACGGGCTTGGGACCGTCCTTGGCGGATTAATTGCTCTATTTTATTAGAGCAAAAATACTTTATTGCATGCATTTCCATCACCACGCAACAACGTACCACGACCGGTTTCATGCTGTTTGCACTCATCAGGTAGGGACAGTAGGATCAGGATCCGCATGCGCTTGAAACAGTGGAAGAATGGTAAACAAGTAGCGCTTGTATACCGCTGTTGGATAGGGCTGACACGACCAACCTGTTCAATCAGATGAGCCCACACTCATGTAGATTGGGTTTGAACCCATGATCATGAAAGAAAAGCTCATTTGCATGCAATTCCATCAAACACACACGCACACCACGACCGGTTTCGTGCTGTTTGCTCTCAACAGGTATGGGCATTAGGATTCGCATCAACGTGCCTTGAAAGAGTGGATAAATTGTACACAATATATTCAACCTCACGGACATGTGATTGAACAGGTTGGTCGTGTCAACCTTATCCAACAGTGGCTTACAACTTCAAACCCCAGAGTATTTTTTCTCTACTGTTTAAGACATGCGGATCCTGTTCGTACTGTCCCTCTCTAATGAGTACCAACAGCGCGAAACCGGTCGTTTGGCGTATGTGCGCAATTGTAATCCATGAACTTGAAGTTCATGGATTTAGCCCCATGCACATGTGCTGGGGTGCAGGTAATCGAACAAGTTCTTCGTGCCAAGCTTATCCAACTGTGGCCTACAAGTTTAAACCGTGTTTACCAATTAATAGGACGTTCTGTGTGCCTATGAGAATGATAGCCACAAGCGTTTCCTTGATCTGAGGTTTTTCATATGTATATAAACATTCTTTCATGATAGTTTTCTGTCTCAGATTCATCCATATTATCTTTCATTATTTTTTCTGTGTTTCGTCATCCAGGGCGCATCGTCTAGCATTGTGGTCAAATTTGCTGACAGCGAGAAAGAACGTCACACGCGAAAAATCCAACAATTGATCGGTCCAATGGGGTTGCTCAATCCTTCGTTTGCGCTCTCACAACTCAACGGGAGCATGTGCTCTCAAATGTTGGACGTACGTCTTTGCCGTTACCATGGTCTGATTCTGTCGCTTTTGTAACCTGGGGATTGAAGTGTTTGACATTCAAGTGAAACCATTGACAGTTTTTAACATCATCATCATCATCATCATCATCAGGGGCAGTCTAAAACCGGTAGCATGTACTGAATGCATAAGTGCCATACAACAATAGAAAAAATATCTTATATGCCGGGGTAAGGAGTAAATTGAAGAGCTACGTAATCTGTAGAACTGGGATAAGTTGACTACACCTCGACTGGTACATGAATGCAATCATGTTCCAGGAACGAGTAGACCAAGTCGAAGGCATTCAAGTCAATAAAAACAAGGAATGTATAGACCGATTTCTTGGTATTTAACCTAGAAATAATCTTCGAGGCAGCAGTTGCTATTGCTAAGTTAATGGTATAGATTTCCTTCAAGTATAAACGCCTGTTTTGTAACACTGCTTGTCACGTATTAAATTTTCTTCGGGTCATCAACACTGGAAGCCATGTTAATCAAGATTGATTAAATTTATCGATTTGTACACTGGAGTCATCCACCAGCGATATTTGCTCATGTTGTGTGATGTTCTTTTCAGTTCAATAGTGATTATAGTTTGTATTCGATTTGTCTCCCCTCTCGACGTTGGAACGATGCAAAAAACCTGTGTATACCAGAACAACTTCATACTTGACTTTATATCGATTTATTTTACATCTTTATCACTGAAAGTAAAGTCAATCATTAGATTACGGTGTTAAACATTTTTCGGAAGAGCAGATTATACTGTCGGCAGAAATAAGATCACGTCATCAGCATTCAACTACCGCTCATCGGCTAAGTAGTGTCCATCATTGTGAGCAATGCAGCAAAGTTGGTTCCTTCCGAATCTGAACTCTCAGTCATCTGAAACATTAAAGGGACTAATGTAGCGTCACAGAACGCGTATCAGTCAAACTTTGCTGACGTAAACTGCCACGAAACACGTGCGCACGGTCATTAATAGAGAAATCCCCTACCCACAACGGAGGCAACTTTGCCCTTACTCAACATTCACAATTGATTCCGTGTTTGCTTATGTGTTTTTCCAACTTTAAACTCTTTCGACTGATAACGTTCACAATCTTTTCCCATTTTCGAGTAGGTCTGCATTAGCAAACATACTTTTATCACGCTTAGATAACACGTATTTATATCTTGGATCGAAGTCTTATTATTCAAATTCTTTGACAGATCTGCTACTGCAATTTACTGGCATACCGGGTGGATAAGCAGTGATTAATGTTATAGGAATAATAAAGACGGCGATTTTTCGTGATGAAAACTGCCCCCTCCGTTTAAATCTTCTTACTTTTATTAAGCTTCATGCAATATTGTAATCCGATCCAGTTTAATATTATGAATATTGGTATTCCTTTCGCAGAATATGGCACAGACGACCGGTTACGTTAATCCAGTAGCGGCTCTCGCCTTGCAGTTGCAACACGCCAATCAGCTAGCCACGGCCAACCTCCCAGGAAACGCAGCCGCAAACCTAGCGGTCTTAGCGTCAATGAATGCCGCTGGTGCTGGCGCCTCGGTCAACTCCGCGGTGGCAGCAAGTCAACTTCAATCGCTCCTCAACGCTACGAGATCACCTATGACAAATTCACCGTCTTGCGGAGCTGTTGCTTCACACTGCCATTCAATCAATATGGCCGTGTCTAACACACAGATGAACAGCCAGGGCGGTTCCACAGATGCAACGGCAGGATCACAGACTAGTAACGTGGACGCTGCAACCATGGCTGTGGCTGCGGCTGTAGCCATGGCTTCGGGTTGCGGATCGGGAAACACAACGAACACGGTCGCGAATAGTTTAGCGGCACATTCCCTCGGATCACAGGCGCTTGCGTTGCACACAATACCCGGAACATTAGCTTCGAATGCGGCGCTGAGTGGCTTAGTTGCAGCATCCTTGCCTATTGCACATGCAGGTGAGGCTTTGCGTTTCAAATAACCAAAATGACAGATAGATAGATAGATAGATAGATAGATAGATAGATAGATAGATAGATAGATAGATAGATAGATAGATAGATAGATAGATAGATAGATAGATAGATAGATCGATAGATAGATAAATAGATAGATAGATAGATAGATAGATAGATAGATAGATAGATAGATAGATAGATAGATAGATAGATAGATAGATAGATAGATATTGGTCGCTTATATGTATCTGAAGCGCTTGGCCAATAACTAATAACGGCAAACAGCTAGAAACATGTTGCGGTTATATATTAGTTATACATCATTCAATTTATTCGAAGGTGAAAATTATTCTACAAATCAATTTGCCCCGAACATCTTCAAGGTAGTCCTAGGGAATTCACATTTGAAAAATACTGCACGATGTGTTAACTCAGGAATCAGAACTCAGAATGCAAAAAGCTTGAGAAATAAGCTTAGCAAAAAACTACATGACGACGAGAGATATAGAGTAAAAATGTAAAATCTTCTATAAATTAATAAAGATAGTCATATACCGCATAGTTCGTTATATATTTATTTAGTTTTGAAGCGAAAACCTCAACAGATTCCGAACGTATGATGTTTAAAAAAAAACCCAATTCGGACCCATAAAAAATTACGACGAATATCCAGTCAATAAGCCCGAATGCACCAACTTAAATGTTTTAGGTTCGAGTTAGGTCATGGGATTCATAAATATTTTTGAGGGAATGATTTTCAGTGTAAATAATTTTAGATGCAACCCTTTATCCGTCATGTGGATTGAATTGTGCGAATTTTCATAACAGGAAATCTAAACTAGGTTTAGATTTTCAGGTATCATGCTGAGCTAGTTACTTTTCAGCGTTTTTCCCCCCGATTTCGGACTCAATTCTCTACAACCACCCCATGTCCTTTATTGTCCGTCGACTCCCTGACACATCCCTACGCCGGTATTCCTGCATACAGTCTTGGTAAGTGTTGGTCTTTCAACCGGGTTTTGTTGTCTCTGTGTTGAAGTCCCATATTTTGTATTGGACTAAAATGGTTTAACGCCACTAGTGAGTGGTGTTTTGGATCACTCTGAAATTTCCCTCTTATTATCTTTTTTCTTGTATCTGTTCGGGCTTTAATAAGCTTGGAGTAACTTAGCCCGTGCACAAATTATAAATGTGCAGCCCTTTTGAATTGACCCAGGAATATGATTTTACGCATCACACATACCCAAGGTAAGTTTAGAGTAGCGCTCAAACATAAGCTTATTTATCTGGTGCCATTTTACAGTACTTTTCTATTACACAGCAACCACTAAATATACCTGGCAATTCACCCACAATTTCCTTTACCTTTATATCTGTCTAAACATGGGCAACCCATCAGTATCTTAACTCAAATGTAGCCTGTTACTAAGTCTGCATCCGAGCTTGTTACTTCATACATCATGCTCTCGTGCCAGCCTTGAATTGAGAGTCGCTAATGACAGATCATGCATGGAAGCAGACTTTATAGTTAACCTTCAACATACTGAATCAGTATTTCAACTATGAGCCAAGGAGACTTAGTTCTGTTTGTGAAATGTGATTAAAATCTCATTCTTCATCGACATATGTAGAAGGGATAATTTTGTCAGGTCAATTGAGGTCAAATCTCGCTCCAGGCCTAACGACGTCTACAGTGAAATCTCGTTGCTATGCCACCCGGCTACTATTCCCCTTTCGCTCGACTGCTGCAGGCGGAATAGTAGGGAGATTTGACTGTTGTTGTTGATCGTTTCATTATGCACAATCAGGATCCGCATGCGCTTGAAACAGTGGAAGAATGGTAAACAAGTAGCGCTTGTATGCCACTGTTTACTCACATGCGCCTAAACACATGTTGTTATTGTTGCTGGCCCCCATCGGTCGATGTCGAGCATGCATGTACATCACAATCGCATGAATATTCATGTTCCACAACTTTTTGAATGACTAAACAGTCCGATTCGGGAGGAATAATCTTTCCCGCAGCACCTGCAACGATAGGCAGAACTCGGTCGATCGGGAGCAGTTACACGCCGGCGGCGTGATCCGCGTTCAGTAGCCAAGAGCTGTATCTGCTCCTCCCCAGCTTGCAGACGACGCTTTACACAATGCCTCCAAAGTGAGCGGTCAAGAGCAAGTTCTTCCCAACTCGCTGTATTACGTTGTACAGTCACTCCTTGAGAATACTCTATTTGACGTTTATCACGTTCCCCCCTACAGTTGTCGTTTGCGTGATGATTTACGCCTGAGGTCAACCTTTTCAAAGTCATGCACGTTCAACCCGAATCTAACAAAACAAGAGCTCACTAATGTATTGTGGTGCTCACATCCCCATCTCTCACTAATTGGCGCCAAATAATAACACACACTTCGATCTGATTCGTTTGACAACTTCATGCTAGCCGACTCCGTTTAAACCCTCAACACGTCGGTCTCTTTTGGCCGATTTGGACACATTGAATCCATTTAAAAGCAGCTGAATTTCTTTATCTACTCCTGTTTGAAAACAGCATCAACGTTCAAATGCAATTCCCCTGAAACCAACAAGCTCGCAACCAGTGTAGTCTGAGATTTAGGTGCTTCCTGCCTTTGCGTCATATTGAATGGTGGTGTACTGCATCACATCCGAGAGTTCGTGATTAGCACATAATCTGCCCGCAATGTCACACTTGGCACTTTATGCATATGAGGTTTGGCCCCATTGTAGATGTTGGCGTATCGGGAGGGAGTAAGTCCTACAGTCCATAGTTTATTAGGCTGTTCACAAAGGCTTTTGAGGAAAGTCGAACCAACGTTAACAAGGTCTCCACTATGTTTCACCCCAACGTATCAATTGGGTCTCGATTCGTCCATGATGTCAACATTGTGAACGCTAGTCATGTTCACTCACGAATCCAAACCAATTGGTCACACACATGTCAAATAACAAAACACACGCCAATCTTATGTAGGTCAATCTGGTTATCATAACACTGACCTTGACATATATTTAACGGTTTTCATGGCACACGAGCCTTTCCTTCGGAAACCTTCGTGTCTGCGACTTCTGCTGTTGGTCATGTCGGCTATTCCTGCTGATGTGTTGTCCCTGAGGGTCGTGTTGTGCATATCCTCCACACTATGAACTAAATAGAAGTAGCTCTTGGCCGCTCGCTTCAGGAGCATTGCGCATTGCATCGTTTTCACACTAAGGAAGATTGGATACCACTGTGGACTGCCGAACATCAAACAGACACCAGCCAATCAACCGAATACTGCGTATCATCAAGATAGTTATTTGGGCTCCTGGACGTGCAGTACTACGAGAGAGAGGTCGTGAGCTGCATGCTGAAACAGGCTGGATTCTCACTACAATTTCTATTTCTATTCCCCCCTCATATCTGTCTAGGCCTGGGCAACCAGACAGTATCTTAGCCCACGTGCAGTCTCTAACTGTGAGGCACTTTGCCTGGATCAGGCTTGTGCTTTCATACCATACCATAATCAACCGAATACTGCATATCATCGCGAGAGATTTTTTTTGGCTCCCGAACGCTTTGGGAGTATAAAATCATCACGTGATTGGAATGTAATCCACAGCTGACCTCGACTGATGATTGCTAACAGGCAAACCAAAATCGATTCTATTCGACTCTCAATTACTCACACGGCGATCACTTTCAGCGGTTTATTTCTCATTTATTCAATCCACTTGACCTTACGGGGTCACTCTATTCCATTAAGTGTTATCCGAGTAGAACGTGATAAAAGCACCCACATGTTAATTTCTATTTATCTTATAACGCATTGTCATTTCCTCGCCTACTTGGGTGGGGGTGCACTTAGGGTCAGCCACTTCAGGGTGTTGACCCTCAACGCAGTTTTCGATGTGTAAAACGGTCACACAATGCCTAGAAATGGATTTCGGCACACGGTCAAGCGGGGTCATCGGATTGTATCGATTTTTTTCCGTCGGTTCACGTAAATTCAAAAAGTTGCAGATTGGATAATTGAATTCAGGTTATAGATTAAATCAAATCCAGTCAGTGGAAAGTGTCAGTGATTAATAACGTTTTGATTGAAAGCAAATAGGGGCAGACGCGGTTTTGAGTTACACCGCTGACCACCCTATCATGTTTTCCAATCAAAAGTGACTTTAAAAATCCATAAAGATTGTAGAAATTTGCATATACAAAGACAGGTTATTTTATAATGACCAGTTATATGAAGCTTTCAGTGAGCATTGGAGTTTTCGCAGATATTCAGTTAGTTTACTGCAAACAATACCAAACTGAAGATAATCAACATTCCATTCACTTTTCTTTGACATGATGAAGCATTAATTACTAATTTTACTAATGTAATCTTAAAAAATATAGAGAAAGTTAACTAATACAAAGGTAACAATATAAATAAACCATACTAGTGTAATAACTGTATGTTAGAGACACAAGGCAAATGATCATCACTTCATGAACACAGAATACGCTGAACAATTGACGATTAATCATCAGAGCATGACGACACATAGTGCCAGAAAACACTGAAACAGCACCTCGTACCCATGGTTTGAAAACCCAGAACAATGGTCACATTAAATTCACGTGATCTAACAAATCCTATTGATCACACGGTAACTGATAGTTTGACCTTGGGGCATGTTGGGCGATCCCCGAGGCAGTAATGACCCCCTTCTCACAATTCTGTTTCAGCCTACCCTCCGGTGACCGCTACAGTCCCCCCTCTAAATCCGTTTGCAACGTTAGCCCAGCAAGCCCTCACAATGCCGATACAACAAAAAGAAGGAACAAAAGATCTCATTTTGACAGGTGAGCGAAAGGGAATTACAGCGTTGACAACCTCATAGTCAATCACAATAACATTGAAAGCGCTGTAGTGTGTGTATTTGATTGAATGATATTCGCATACATTTCCAATTTAATCAATATTATCGATCTCAGTCTACGTAGTTTGTTTATTCGATATTTATTCAAACCGGAATCATGATACAACATTGGTTGAACATCCGTGTTAATCATATAGTCAATTTAATGAAATCAATCAATAATTTCTGGTAGAGTGGGATAAAATATAACCGGCGTATCACAGTTGATAAACTTATGCCGAATAACCATTTTCTAGATAAAATTACATTTTTACAGATCCATTTTCATCAAAGCCATAGAACAAAGCACAACGAATTTTTAAACCGTCAATGTACAGAAGAAAGTGGAAAAATATTCCACTCGAATCGTCCTACATCTAACTTGAACATATTGTTTACTTGCAGAACATTCGGTAAAGAAAACCTTTGAAAATTACTTTTCTGGTTTCAAGGTTTAAGAACTTATGATGACTAAATCTATTATTCCGTATTTAATGAACTCAATGCGCCACATTGGAGGCAGGATTTTAGATTTTTAGACATTCCATAGGTGCGGGGACACGTTATTCAGGTAAAAAATCTTGTTAAATATATAATGTGTTGCTCACATTATTGCAATTTGGATCCAAAGAAAAAACGACTTAGTAATTATAACTAGTCATCATAGCTATAAAATTACTTTGAAATAAGTGTTCACAAACAGTCTCATTGGGGGCAAACTGTGGTAATTGTACAAACTTTATTAAGTATTTACTACTTATTTCGTTCAAGTAGACAAAATATCACATTTTCCCCTCGCGTTTTGTATACTATTCAGGTCAACTAGCTGGCGAGACACGGTAAACTTACGATGTCGTACCCCGTTGAACTTATTTGTTAAAAATGTGTAACTTAACTGAATTTATTCTAAGTAAATCAACCATTGAAATATTTAATGTAGTGATGTGATGGTGTTTACATGTGCCTATGACTTCCATGGTTTTGCGGTGATTTGGCGTCGTTGGCTACTTTTCTTTTGTTTCGGAATCTGACTGGTTGTTACCTCTAGTCAATATTAGTTGTAATTCCGTTGAGTTTGTTCTACTGTTTTTTCTTGTTCGTCGATTCATGCGTAACGATCCATGTTGTCTTTACCGTTTTTGGAGTTTCGAAACATTTGTCACCTAGCTTATTTTTTTTAATGAGATATTGTTTGATGTAATCATCGTTCGAAATTTCGATTGTTTACAATTTCTTTTGTGAGGATCAGAAATGATTTAAATCTATTCGAATACAGTGTGAACGATGATAAACCAACTTGGCAGATGTTGAAAAGAAATATTTAGTCAAGTTAATCTGGAAACGCAACGTTTGTTTCATCGAATCAAAATTAAAATGTATACATCAGAATTTAAAGGTTGACAGAGTGTAATTGATGTTAAGGATTATATTTCCGCGGTAGCGCATTTTGAGTGGACAAATAACGTTGCTTCCAACTTCACGTGACATTATATCTTGTTCATATTTGACCAAACAATTTAGGTACTCTATCGAAACCTAGTCTGATTTATTTAGAATTACCGTATGAATAATCAAAATTCAAAAGACACCACGTTTTCTTAGTCACTCACTATTTTACCCTACGTTTAACTCATATCTCTCTTTTCTTTTTATTGCTTATTGCTTAGACTCAATATTTTTTGACATCTGTTTAATGCAGAGAATAAAATCAGAACCTGTAGTTTGTAATTTATTCTCCGGTATATTGGTGGAATCTAAAATAAAAGCTGTAAACTTCGGTTTACTGACACTTAATCGTCGGACAATCAATCGTCAGACACTTAATCCCTAGACTCTTAACAATCAGATATTTGATCCCCAGTAACTTAATCTTCAGTCAGTCAGTTTGATAACTTCTGAAGATTGCGCATATCTCAGCATACTTCTTCTGTATGATATGAACCACAGCATTTGCTTGAAGAACTGAGACCATATGCTGTCGGAAATCCTTTCGCAATCCGTTAAGAAATGTCCACATGGTGGGATGTTGGAAAGAAAAGAGTGACTATAATACATTCAACGGCACAATCATGAGGCGTAAATCATCGTCTGCCTTATTATCTGCTTTCATCCCTAGTTCAGTTATTTTTCGTTGCATGGTAGGACATCTCGAGCAATTCAAAGATACTCAACAACGGAATGATTGACGTTCTTAAAATCCGTAGTTATCAAACTGGAAATTAAGTGACTGCAGATTAAGTGACTGTAGATGAACTTGGGGGTTAAATGTCTGGGGATAAATTGTCTGGTGATAAAGTGTCGGCGAATAAGTGACCAAATACCGTAAACTTCATCGCAGCAACCATGAGTCGCGGCACTGGAGCTTTAGATACAACCACACAACTGCCGAGCATGTAGCGCCAATCCAATTGGTATTCTTCACAATCTAACGCATTACTCAATCAAACTGGTTTAGCTATAAAAAAAGTCTCATACATCACATGAACCTACAAAGATAACCATCAACCGTGCTACGGATTTAGCGTATTTTTAAAGTGCGTCAATGTGACCCTGACGTTGGTTTCAGGTAAACCAAGAATAATTAAATTTCAGCCGCTTCTCATGATTTGTTAGGTATATAAATCCATAAGTTCATCATTTGTGATTTAAAATGATCACATGTCGGGGAATGTAATACCATTGGGGTTAGCAGAAGCGCAAAGTGCATTTTCCAATGTTTCCCCAACACTGTATAAATGAATTTTCCATCGTTTCCCTGGAAGGAATTTCCCAGGCTAAGTCTAACTACGGCAAATAACTATTTTATTGATCTCAATATGCAGTGCATTTTCATCAAGTTTGGAACTGAGTGCTATTTACACAATTCTCGAACAAAATTATATCAGTCTAAAGATAATGCAACTTCTAAAAATTTCATTCTTAAGTTCAGGCAAGTTTGGTGAAATGTGAATTTAAATGACTAGTGCCTCGGGGCTGGTTAGAAAATTTAAATTTCAAATTAATTTGCTGTCCAGACACTAGTGGATGCATGGATAACTAACTCAACGTGTACGGGATTTTTTTCAAAAAAATTTCGAATTGTTATAGGTTGTTATAGGTAAAGTTTCACCGTTCACCATTTTTTCTACAGGCCCGGAGGGATGCAACCTTTTCATTTATCATTTGCCCCAGGAATTTGGCGACCCAGAATTGGCCCAGATGTTTATGCCGTTTGGCACAGTCATTAGTGCCAAGGTATACGTTGACCGCGCGACCAATCAGAGCAAGTGTTTCGGTCAGTCACATGATTTGTGATTAATCGATTAATTTTCAAATCCCGCCACCAAGGTCATTCTTTGTTTTGTGCAAGGAGATCAATGAGTAAACCATACGGACATTTTGTTGTGCAAAAACCTTCTAAAATAATTTTGTAGTTGATGTTTGACTGGATAATTTGGAAAAAATTATCATCAACAACAACAATCAAACATTATACTTCAAAACATCGTGACAGCGTTTAAAATTGAATGTGGGTGGTCCCGGTTTTATTGCCATACAATAAAGATAATACGCACTGTATACCATGCGCTTTGTCTTCACAGTCAACTGGGGTTGCTACAGACACGAGAGTTCAAACACGATGATAGCTGATTTTGAAAGTTATATATTATTAATAAGTAAATAAGTAATAATAATGAGAGCTGCTCTGTCATTTTATATGATAACATGTATAACAAACGCCTACCGTGGAATTAGCTTCTATACCTAATGTGAACTGACAAATTAATATGTTTACAAATTTGAAACACTTTATTGTAACTAACTCTACATTTAAAGATGTACAATTCAAAATTCAAAACGCATTCGATTTAAAGTAATTCCGTGGT
>JACCGJ010012489.1:0-19097 GCA_013407085.1 Atriophallophorus winterbourni
TGAGTGTTTCGGATCATTTGTTGTCGGTTTCATCAGTAGCTCTATTGAATGTCTCATTTTGGCAAACTGGTTTTTCAGGTGTGCCAGTCTACTCTCCATTTGATTAGGGTCTCCCCCTACAGTCAAGTCTTTAGTGTTATGGCAGACGTCTTTATTCGAATGTCTACAGCTTGTACAAACAAAACAAACGGATAGGTGTTTCTCATCGTTGACAAGCCTCACGAAATCTTCAGTAAAATTCTCGTCACATGACGCGTGTTGGTGGAACCCGCAAAAAGTACATTTAACCGAAACATTATTAACGCTTACCGGAGCTAAACACGTGATGCAGAGGTCACGACCATTCCGTGCCGCCGTCGCGTGAATACTTCTCACGGTCACAGCTGGATCGATTTTTCTTAGTCTGGGCAGTGGATCTAGTGACACGTTCGCACATGTTTGTGAGTTGTATAGGGCTTGCCGGCTGACCGATAATTGGTGTTATGTCCGTTGGTGATTTGACTGTTTTCGTTGGCGAGATTTCGGCATTGAACAGTTAATCCGCGATAATTCGTGAACCACAGATGATAGAACAGGAAATTAGGTAGCGAAACTTGTAGCTCAATCTGGTCTTTGCAATGATTGCAAAATCGGAAAAACTTTGTGCGCGTGAACAAAATGTTCTTTTCCCGTCAAACTGGTAACTTTACTGTAAGCTGACTTGCACGATCGAAAAGTATGAAATCCGATAGATAGCGTTGAGTGATACTAGGAATTCTTCAAATGGTATAAATCCGTGCAGATACAACGAAGATATGATCGAAATTGCCAGAGCGACGAAAAATACTTCCGCAGAGTAGCGATGAAACAAGCCATTCCATCGGTCGTTATGTGGTAGCCGGATTACGCGTTTGTGTATTCAAGCGAAATGCGAATGATATCCTTGTACGATACGTGGATATCTTATTCACAATAAAGGGCCTGTGCTGATGTAGAGAAAACTCAATTTTGTGCATTGAATTGTTTATTCACATACATCGCGCATGCCAGCATGTTCAATGTTTGATGCAGTTAACAACTCCTATTGAGTTGTGCTTAGCAATCTTTACTCGATCACGAAGTTATACTGGACTTATTCAACAGAACGAATTACTAATAGCAATTAATTACTTGACGGCAATCTTTTATATTCATTTCATAATAATATGATGCAATATTACCCAACATAAAACTTGAACTTTTAGTACTTTCATGTATAATCATAGTACATATCGCTCCAATGACAATCGGTCAAGTAGAGTCTCATTTCGTTTGATTTCACAATATCGGTTCAGCATTATTCGCTATTTCCATCTTGTTATTATTGCTATACGCTCCCTTTAGTGTGAGCATTGCTGCATGTTCAACCTATATCGTATGGTCGATTCAACGGCATAGAAATCTAGTTCAAATACGTCTTTTAACATAGGACACACTCAAAGCAGACATTACATACTACAGTCCTCAAAGAGTGAATCCTTTTTGGGTAAACCGTCTATTGTTCTTAAAAAAGAGATACATTGAGATCTGACGAACCATTGAATCCATCACTAATTAACATGCAATGGAAATCAATCACACAATCTTTGTACGGTGCGAACGACGGTTGAATTATGATGCGGTTAATCTGAGCTATAGTCGATTATTACAGATGATGCAACGTAAGCTATTGTAACCCAAATGCCTAGAAAAACAATCGGATTGTCGGCATGTAGAACGTAGGTCTACATGAGACTTTACCAAAAGTCGGATACGGAGCGATATTATTCTGTTCCATATAATTGTGTCTAATGAAGCACATCCACTCTGATACTTGCTTGATAAGTGTGATGAGAAAGTGACACTCGGACATACCTTATCTATTTACGTCCTAATTTCCCGTATTGATTGTCGACGCCATTGCTGGGGTTCGTGCTGGGATATTCCCTACCACAACTAGTGGTTGACTCTCTTTGCCTGGCGATGTTCGACACGAAATTGGACTTAGACATGCATTAAAATTGGTATACTCAGTTCCCTTAATACTTGTATATTTATCACATGTTCATTCATTCCGTTATACTGTGGTGTTGTAAAGTATTAACCTTTTCACCATAAATCCTTGTTTCCTTGTTCGATTTTGCTGAGCACCGATTTACCGTGTCTAAATGATATGTTGCTACCAAAAGCACTACAAACGTAGCCCACAAACATTAAACAACGTGCCAAAATTAACGTAATCACTTGAACACGTTACAGAGTTCATTCGAACTTTAAGCGATTAAATGAGCATGACAGATTATAAATCCTTCTCTCTGAGCCTAAAATGTAAAGCCAAATTCCGTTAGGTTATTAAAAAAAGACATGCACACGTTGCAGGAGTTGGTGGCGTTGGCCACAGGATTTAGCAAAAGGGGTTGGAACCCATGATCCGGATGTTCACCTCAAACAATTTTGTCGTATCGAAACAGCATCTCTTTCGAATAGATTGTGAATTATGTTATGGTGGAAACTTCTGGTACTATGTGGAACGATGCCGTTTCCACGCTTGAGTCGTTCAGTTCTATTCAACACGGAAGAACACAGCGGGGTTATGTTGCATGCGTGGGAGAACGTCTGGGCCGAGATTTTCAGATTTTTGCAACTCGACTAAACTGAACTAGGGTCATTGTGGCATGTAATTCGTGGCATGTGCTAGACATCTATGTGCAGTATTTGCCTGCTATAGTCCAGCAAATCAAGTTGATGAAATAACACGATGCGCTTTTCTAATGGATCGTCCGCCCGTGGGACGATTACACGAGTTACCTGTACTTGGTATTGGCGATTCCCGATTGAGTCTGAAAAAACAGAATCAGTTGACTTTATGGTGTCTATTCGCGTCGTCTTTGTTCTTTCCCCTGGATTTCGTAGGACTGAAACGAATTGACTGGGAGGTGTTTCAAAACATGCGTTTGATACAATCAACCAGGATTTAATGTTGGTGTTGTTGTTGGCAGTTGCTAAAGTTTGTGGGGCCATTCGTTGCAGTTCAAGTAAGTATAGATTGTTGTTCAAAGTGAGATATTTTTATTTTTATATGACGTTCGAAAAGCATGACGAAGCACACCACCGGTTTCACGGTTATTGAAGGCTCATCAGGTATGTGTATCCGTGACCTAACATTCGAACGCCGAGAACCGAACCCTGAGGGACTCCGCTCGTGGCTTCAATTGTTCGAGAAGTTTCGCCATCTATTCTGACTTTTACTTTGCGTCCAGACAGGTAACTTGTGAACCATGTGAAGTTTTCAAGGGTTCTAGGATTAATTACTAAAGGTTGATACTTCACAACACCAGAGTGTTAAGGTACGAATGATAATGTAAAAAATATAATAGTAGACAAGGTATAGAGAACATCACATATAGGGCTCACAAATGATGTTCGTTTGCATGTGTAAGCCCAATTATGCACCGCCAGGCAGAAGAGTTCACCGCATGCTCGAGTAGTAAATTCCAAAGAATATAGCACTTACGGCGAAAGAAATGGCGTCGACAATCAATACCGGAACTTGGGACGTATTTCTGCGTGTCACCTTCCCATCACACTGATAAAGCAAGTGCTTTAGCGGATGTCCTTCGGTAGACACAATTCTATAGGTCTAAATAATATCACGCCATATCCTATTTTGCGTAAGCCGCATGAACCTAGACGTCGCAATCTTGCGGTTTACGAAACATTGCAAAACCCAATCATTAACTTTGTTGATTTGTGATAGTTTGTATCGAACAGAGCAATATTTTTTCGAAACCAAGGGGCCAAGACCAGTATCGTTATGTCCAAGCAACACTCTTGAATAAGTGGAGCATCTTACTTTTCTGTATGTTGAATACCATATGATTCATGGCTTAAATCCATTTTGCAGTTTATCTCAATCATATACAAAACAGATTCCCGTCCACATTTTCATATCATCCGCCAACAGGACCATTTCGGATAATATGAGGGAGGTAAATCGTTTAGTATAATACAGACACAAGCGGGACTAGCACGGATCCTTGTGGGACTGCGTTGGTTGTTTTGAACATTTGAGATAGCATTCCGATTACCTGAACTCAGGCGTGGCGATTGGACAGGGAGTTGGACAACCATGAGAGGAGTGATTAATATATTCACAAACGTATCAGATTTTGCAGAATAAAATGGTCATTGACTCTGTCAAAAGCTTTTGAAATGTCTAAGTAACAGACGTGAATGCAGGAACATGTTTACAATTCCTTCGGTCAGTCGTGTAACGCTATGAGAAAATTCGTTTAACAAGAGCGGTGTGATCGAAATCCATGCTGCGCTGGCGAAATTAAATTACGCAATTCAACGTGTGCAACCATTCGTTCCGAACTATACGTTCCATGACTTTACCGATAACAGGTAAAAGTGTGGCGAGACGATATTTTGCAGCGTATGATCGACAGCCTCATTTGGAGACAGGTTTATTTACGCCGGACTATCGATCTTTCGGTACCATTCCCTTAAGCATCTAATAGTTGAACAGGCTAGGAAGCGGTTCACAAAGCTTACGATGACAGAACCTTAGAAAATCTAATTTGGAAAAGTTATCAAAGTTGTGCGAAACAGTTCTTCATATAAAACTTTAAGGTCGCCTTGATTTATCCCTAGTATACGAGTCCTAAGGTCAAGTAGTATTGGAAAATGGATGTACGGCATATAATGAAAACAGTCAACAAACTGAGACGCTCAATTTTATAAGCGGTATAGAAGCAACATATCTTTCCCGAGCCATGAGCCATGTGTAGCAAACTCTAGAACACAGTGTATATACGCGTTCATGATGAGATAAAACGAACAATGGGAAAAATTCCCAAGTTTCACCGTAATATCCATAGAATACATGAGGCAATTTTAAAAATCTCCGCACTACCGACAATTTGTCTAATAGCAACAATTTCGGGAACCTAGATCATATCTAGCATTTGTTCTTTGTGGGATGTATGAAACGACGATATGCAGATAGATGTGCAATAATTTAGGACGATCACAATATGGCATGCCAAATAGATGCACAAAACACAAACCTATTCTTTCGCGTTGCGCGCATGCACTACATGTACACTACACCATCATGTTCTGGATGTTTTCCTGATCAGCATAAGGCAGTCAGTTTTGTTAACGTTTTGTTTAACTTTTTACTGGATTTTGAAAATTAATTACCGTTGATCAAGTCTCATAGTTTCGAAACTCCATGTCTCCAAACCAAAACGACGACCAATGAGTAAAAAGCTGTGAATTGTAGTCTCGGGCGATGAGAGCATCATCAAGCGTAAGGTTAGTTATTTTACTTAAGCACTTTTGAATGCTTGCATGTGAGTTACAGCGACAACTGACCTTGGCGGTATTCACATGACTAAGACCGATGAAGGGGTTGGCATATGAGCCATTTGATAGTATGGAATTCGACAATCAAGGCCTGTCGCAGACAGACCAATTGTGTGGCCAATAAAACGTACCGGACCAAATGATACTTTATCATGTTCCTTGTTCTCACTACCTGATTGGTGAACGGATCATCCAATGGCAATCGTTTATCAATAACAGCATACATCTGTCGAGCAATTCAAGTTCAAGTGACTGTCAAGGCGATGTCAAGACACCTCCGCGACTGCACAGTGAATCATGCGATCTCGACAACCGGATCAACACACCGATCAGTGATTAGGAACATTCTAGATTTCGAGGAAATTCTAAACTCATATAATGCGACCGGGTGCGTAAACGAAGTTTTCTCAAAACAAAGGATTCTCCAGGTCAAAAATCGAATGTCTAAACTCTATATCACATATGGAACTGATTAATCCAACGAGATATTCCACACAATTTGAGGCAATACGTTGAGGTCTCTGGCAAAATGGACGATAATAAATGAGAGGAATCGAATGGGTGAGTTCAAAAATAATTTGCAGTGTTTTAGTGAGGTTCTCTTACATTTATTGACTAACATTATTTCTCAAATGCACTGAAAATGTATGAATGGTGTGCTCGGACACCACTGCATGTATTTCAGTAATTTAATGCCCTTGGGATAAACTTGTATAAAGTGTAGATATTTTTATTATGACCGTGTTTACCTTGGAACAGTTGACTTTCTACCATTAATCACTCAACTAACGTGCATAACTTTCAAGCTACACTAGACAAGTTTTATTTAGTTATTCGTTTTCCAATTACTTATGCACTGTTTGAACAAATTGCTTTGTTTGTTTTTATAAACTTAAATTTAATTTTCACTATTTCGATATTGTTGAGCTTTATGAATTTCATTTTATTAAACACCTTGAATTTTCATAAATATAAACTGAGCAAAATACATAGAAAATAATACAGTCGATCTTCATCAAGATTTGTATACTGTGATTTTCAGCAGTCATTTTGTTGCGCCAGAAGTATACTCAGTTTGTGTGACCAGAAGACAGATATAAACAATATAATTCACAGATCGCAATAGTACTTGCAATTTGAAATAGACTGAATGTATCGATTACGAAAGCGCGATTATTTATGGTCACTCAGACAACAGAAATATTTATTCTATAAAACGCAATCGACTTCACAAAAACAAAGGGTGATGAGGTAAGCACATATGACCTTTCAAGACCTAATACGGACATTAGCATAGCGCAAGCTTTGATAGGATTCTATTGAGATTCGAAGAAAAGCGCGACATTCCGATAGGTTTTTCATTAATAACTGATACATCGTTGTATCGAAATTAATTCTCGCGCAAGTATAATTTCCGACGACGTCATCTAATAATTATATTCAAAAAACACTTTTTGTCTTGATATAGACATATTTACAATATTCTATTCGATGATATGTTTCACTAACCTTACTCATAATAAGAGTCCTCGTCGGCTTGTAATTCGGTATCCTCTATATCACGCCGCGAGTCATAAATTCCTGTGCGATGAAGCGAATCTTTACAGAAGCAAATAAAACGAATAAAGCTAATAGGGTTGGGGTAATTCTCTACGCATTATGGGGATCATCGTAACTACTGGCGAACATGAACTATTCTGGTGTACACATATTTACCACTTAATATGCACTATCGTTCTTATACTGTTGGTTGTATATGTTTAAAACAACCAGAATAGTGAAGCGGTTCGTTTAATATTGCAATGTAATTTGGAAAAATAACTGACGTTAGCAATTCTCTCTGTGTGTGATCTAAGTCTCCGACTACAGACGGTTACAAGTTAGTAACGTGTAGTGAATAACAATAAGTTTAGTCCTCCTGCGGAAGCACATTTTCAGCTCACAGGTGACCCACAGTGGCACCTAGCTTTGACCACAATCACATGACTTAGCGTTACGATGCTGTCGACGAATAAGCCTTGTGACCCAGGCTTTGACGAGACAGTTCCGTGGCGTGACGAACGGATTGCTACTTAGCCGAAAGATTCGTTATTAAAACCTCCAGATGATTCTCGCAAATCGAAAAAGTCGTCTGCGAGCGCAACCAAAGATCTGGAGAAAGTTGTAATCCCCCATGATCAATATTTGAGTATTGTACCGCGAGGTTACATAGCGCACACCATTTGTTGTATAGGTCGAGAGTTGCAGTTGGAGAACGATAGATTACTACAGTAATGCATTGGTCTCCTGATGTAAGATTCAGAGTGCAAAAACTAGTGTCAGGGATACCAATGGTCTGGTCGTTCATAATTCTACAGATAAACGATTGATAGAAGTAGAATGCTGCTCCATCGGCCATCTCCTGAACGGTCACGCCAGAATAGCGAAATGCTATGCAAACAGAGGCATGGAATAAAGTTTCTGGTATGGCCACTATGTCTTGCGCCATTTCATTACAAACCACGGACAGTTCGATTAATTTGTTGATAAGGCTGTTTGCGTTTGTATAAATGCACTCAATCGCTGGCGTTATTTGCGTTAATCGTGTTAGTGGAATTACTCGTATGGGTATGGATCTCAAAGTTTACTTGGTTGACTATTTGCGAAACCGACGGCTCGCCGATCACCAATCTTAGTAGACGCCTAGAACGATGGGCTGAGCATTTTAGTGCTCAGTTCAGCCAGCCACCTCCTCCGACCTCGCCGCCTGAGACACCGATTTGCACGCCTTGGCCCGTTTCCTTAGCCGCTCCTGATCTCCAGGAGGTGAGAGAGGTAATTCGAGCACTGAAGCGCCACAAGTCACCTGGTCCTGACGACCTCCACCCGATTTTGTTTAAGGAGGGAGGTGATCTTGTGGCAGCGGAGTTACGTGATTTGTTTACCAAAGTATGGGCTGAGGAGCGGGTCCCGGCGTCATGGGGTGAATCGACGGTTATCCCAATCTTTAAGAAGGGCGCACGGAATCTGTGTTCCAATCATCGTGGGATATCCCTGACTCCTGTCGCGTCTAAACTCCTGGTTTCCATCCTCCTTCGTCGGCTATCGCCCATTTGGGAGTTACGTTGCCGTGAGGAACAGGCTGGATTCCGCCCGGGGCGAGGATGCGTGGATCAGGTTTTTGTCCTGCGACAGTTATTAGAGCACAGACACCTGTACCGGCGACCAACCATCGTAGATTTTCTGGACATCCGGGCCGCGTTCGACTCGGTGGACAGAACTACTCTTTGGAACTGCTTGCTTAGGAGTGGCATTCCTCCTTTTTTGTCGCCATCTTGAAGGAGCTCTATTCTCATTCTTCAGGGAGGGTCAGGGTCTACGGCAGCCTATCGCCAGCGTTCCCCACAACCAGTGGCGTGCGCCAGGGATGTCCGCTGTCCCCATTCTTGTTCAACTTTGCGATCGAGGATGTCCTCCAGAATGCTCTCCATAGCTTCACTGAGGGTGGGATCCAGCTACTTCCAGGTAACCGTGTCACTGACCTTGATTATGCCGATGTCATTGCTTTGCTTGGTGATGATCCGGTGTTCCTACAGAATGCCGTGAACCAGCTAGCATTGGAGGCGTCTAGGTACGGATTGCACTTAGCTCCAACTAATTGTAAGGTTCTTCTTCAAGATTGGGAGGGGTTGCAGCCCACTCTGACGGTCGATGACCTCAGTCTCGACTGTGTGGAGCAGTTCACCTATCTTGGTAGCTGCATAAGGGCACCGTGTTCAAGGTGTGGACAGCCTGATGCTACGAGACCTAATCGACCGTTCCCGTCTCCGCTGGCTACGGCATGTCTTGAGAACGAAGCCTGAGCGCCTACCCTTCCGCGCGCTGCGCGTGTCGGTTGGCCCAGGCTGGCGGCGGTGTTCAGGTGGACAACCGCTGACCTGGAAGAAGGCCTTAAAACGCTTGACGTCGGGTTTAGCTCGGGTCGGACGAACGCGGCTTCCTGGGTGGGGTCCAAGGGATAGTGAGTGTCTGTGGCTTGACACGCTGTCGACGATGGCTGAGAACCGGCAACAGTGGAGAGAGTGCATTTTATTTTGTGTTCCCCCCTCAAATTTGTGAAAAAATATCCAAAAAGAATAAAAAAATCGACATGTGGAACAATGGACAAAAAAATTCACCCTCATATTGTACCTTTTTTTCTTTCTTTTTCTCGTGCATTGCCGGGTGGCACTTTTTTATTTTTAAATGATTGTGTAAAATATATATTAAGTAGATGAGATTTGTAGATGATTAACCACGGGTAAACACGGCTGATTGACTTATATCTTCAACAATTGATTAGAGTGACATCAGCAAGACAGCTTCGTTGGAATTTTCATAGCCATGCTTGATAACAAATTTTCTTTTTGCGGTTTACTTGATGAAATACAAAATTAAGTAAACACCCCAAGAAGGTGGTTTTAGAAGTACCAGCAATGAACATGACTTTGAGACATCCTCAAGTCATCGCGATATCGTGTCTAGGGAACACCATCCCTGAAAACAAGCTTTGCCGACTTTAGAAAAGTTAATAGTATGGGTCTTCAGCTGTATATGCCATGAATGCGGTCCGCCACTCTAGGTTGTACGTTAGGCGGGATATGTCGTCATGAAGAGAAATAAGTTTCTATGTCGATGGTTCAACATCCGCAATACGTCAGTAAATCATCGAAGCCCGTAGAAGTTGATCTCACAAAGCTTTATCTTTAAATGGCTTTACTCGTGCAATCCGATTATTAATCTCAGTGTGTAGCGAGACATAATCCTTTGTACCGAGATACAAAGCGTTATGTACTGTTTCAAGCTGACCGTTTTAACAGTGATGGTGTGTACTTATACTGTCCTTCGACCACAATCTTTAGTCTCCTTAATGCTGATGGCTATTAATTGATTACTGCATCATCAGAATGAGTTCACGGATTAGCATATCCACTACCTCTGTTTTGCTTTCAAGCGATTCAATTTGAACTCGTGCGTCGGTAAATAACTTCTCTTTTTGTCATAGAAACGTGCTTTGTGTAGAAAAAAAGAAAATGCTGTAAATACCGGGGCAAGAGCGTATTCCTGCTTGACTCTTTTGAGAACTGTACCCTTGACGCTAATTCGAAATAGAACGTGTTTAAGCCCCTTCCTGCTAGCATAGTCGAAAGCTTTCGTTAAGTCAATTAAAACAATGTATAACTACATACTCTGTTTCCGACACGTTTCTTGAAATCGTCTCAGGAAGCGCTATATGAGATTGATTGTCTCCGTTATCTTCATTGTCTTACGTGTATTGTTTAGCTGCGCAGCGCTTCGCTGATTCCAAGCTTGTGATTTCAACGAATGGATGCTTTCTCGTCACTCAAACCGGTTCGCTTTTTACACTTCAGAACCGTAGTTTATATCTTTGGATCCATCCGGCAATGTGTCCGGAATCAAACTACGCTCTCGAAAGGTCTATTGAACAGGTCAATATGGCAGCTTCAGCGAAATTGCGATTCCGCGACTTAAGTGGTTCCTTCTCTCGCCTCTGTACACTTGGACGTCAGTCACATAAGCTGTTGGGCGATATTTTCACTCCTTCCTCCGAAACCGCCTCCCTGGATTCCTGGCGGTTGTGGACTGAACTACAACGGAAGACACAACAAGCCAGTTGCTTTCCAATCGGTGCCGTCGTTCTACTCAAAGATTGCAAGGACTTCCGCTCAAATAGGTCAGTGTTTATTTAAAAAAAATGACACCAGCTACACATCGTTTTGCAGTATGCACGGGTTGAAGCTTTACTTGCTCCATATTTTTGAAGTTTTTAATCACCGCTGGGTTAGCGCAAGTTTATAGTCATGCAAAATGCCACACGATCTCATTTACCTGTAATGGGTACTGCTTCTCTGAGATTCTGCAACTCGGCACGGAAACACCCACCTCACGAACACATGTCCGTCACGATCAGGACGATCGATATCCATGGGCCTAGAGAAGTTCCGATTTCCTTTACAGCTTTGCTGTTTAAAAGCTTTCTTTCTGCGACCCTGCTTGATGCTCAGTAACTTCATCAAACTGATCGTAGTCCGTGTTGTGCGTGCGTGTGTGCGAACAGAATTGTTTCGCTTGATTACATGTTTTTGTTTATTGTTTGATCATTAGTCGAACAGCGGTTTCAACATTTGTTTGCTGGCCTGTTTCCGCCGTCGCTTATGCATTTTTCATTCTGAAGAACCTCCGCATCAAATCGAAAATAATCCTCAAATATCCGGTGTTACCACTTGAAATATCGTGAATTCACCGCCGTTATCCCTTGACTAAAAATTTATTCACGTATCTTTTAGTTCACATCATTTTAGGGGTGGGAGCATTACGTTGGTTCAATAGAGTTCAAATCGCATTCCCTGTCATTGCGTTGCTTATACGGGCTTCTATGACACTCGATGAATCATTAACCGCGTCTGTGCACGGATGTGCAATCGTGCAGTACTTCTGTGCTGTGCGGCGAACATTGTGCTAAATTGATTTGTCACCGGTAGTGAGCTGCATGCTGAAACACGCTGGAGTCCCACTACCATTTCTATTTCCCCCCTCTTATTTGTCTAGGCCTGAGCAACCTTACAGTATCTCAGCCCACGTGCAGTCTCTCACTGTGCGGCACTTTGCCTGGATCAGGCTTGTGCTTTCACATCACAACACATCAACCACGTCCCCGCGTTTCGCAATTGTGCCCGATTTATCCCTGAGGTCAGCCTGTCCACAACGCTAATTACGTTCAGCGGTTAATCCCACAACACGAGAACCCCGATTGGTCATACGCGTTTATTACACACATGGCAAAGAACAAACAAACGCCTATCTTATATAAGCAAATCTGGTCATCTCAACACACTGTCCTCGACATGTGTTCACTTTGATTTCGTGCCAACCGATTTACTTCAAGTCCTCACCACTCTGGGCTCGTTTGACGACCATACATAGCTGCTGACATTGTCCATCCGCTATGGGTTCCGAGGATAGATCACTGTAACCGGTTTCGTGCAATTCTTCCGAGACCCGAATTATTGCTGGTTTGCTATTGTTGTCGTTGGTCATTCCAGCGGTCACATCATCTCTTGATCAGTACTCATCGCTAATGAACTTGACACCTCCACAAGATCTTAACCTTCCATTACTTCATATTTCTGTGTCATGCAATTTTATGCCGACAGACCGAAGTTGAAACTCCGTGAAGTAGACTGGAGCGCCTCCCCTACGGAAGGAGCATCTAATGTTTTGTGGAACGAATTGAAAGTATCGGAATCTCAGAATTTCATGCATCAGTTTTTCGAGCAAAGTGAAGCAGAGGTATGTATGTATGTCACGTCAGTTGTCACTGTTTTTCATTTCCAGAGCTATTGTGTTCATTAAAAATTTGTCACTTAATTATCAGACAGACCATCTTAATTTAGATCTTATCATCAATCAACATGGGGAAAGGAAACTTAGCTAGTATGCTCATGTGGTCCCTAAATGTAACTGTGCTGCTTAATTGTGGGTAAGAATAAGAACCATAAAGTCTATTTCATTTATTTACTCTCCGTTTAATGGATGGGATGTATCTATATACGAAATCACAAGCCTGATCTAGACAAAGCGCCGCACAGTCATTTACTGCACGTGGGATAAAATAATGTCAGATTGACCATCTCTAGACAGATGTGAGTCTCGTAGACGGTTAGTTGGTACACACCACCTCTTTCTGGCAACCCCCTGCTGCCTTGCAGGTTGCACTTGGTTGTTTGAAGGCTAGAGAAGCTGACTCGAACAAACGCCGAGTGGTGCTGAGGACGCCGCTTTGTACCCAAATTCCCAAGACACTTCATGACTCAAGGATTACTACAAAATATCGTTTATGCTACGGCGTTCCCGGTAGGAGACGCGCCTCATGCTTTCCCAGCGGCTGGGGTGAAAAGTAAGCAAGCTGGGTCCCTTAATACCCGCTCCCCCCTGTTTCCGACTCATCCTCCAGGAGGAGATAGTCGCACAAAAGTAAGATGTGAGATTGGAAATAGAAATGGCAGTGTGACTCCAGCGTGTTTCCGCATGCAGCTCACTGCCGGTGACAAATCAAATTTTCACGGTCTGGCTGCGCAGCACAAAAGCACTGTACGATCGCACATCCGTACACAAAATATGGAATACCACTCAGGAACGTAAGAAAGGATATTGCGTAAGCCTCTCTCGTGGCAAGAATAAATATATTTGCTAAACGGGTTGAGCGTGCTTGCAAAAGTCGTTCGTAGCATTGTGAGTGTAACCGTTGTGAAACAGCTCATTTAGATTTATGATGAAACGTTCAGTAGAAGAAGAAGAAAAATGGCTTTGCACACTCATCGACCTTTAATACCTGCGCTTGGTCTGCTAAAATATGAATGCTTGGCGCACTATAAATGTAGCCCCAAATGACAATTTATCTCGGGGCAATATTTGTGTCTCAAAATCAACCTTACTTAGTGTGTGGTGTGAAAAATACGGATAGCTATCCCCATTCTTCACCTTGATGCAAGAGACTATGTTTAACCTATTCTTGCTTGTAATTGCTTGTTTGCGCATCAGTATAATATGCAAGATGGAGAATATTATTATGTATTCAATGTAGCTTTCACCCGGAAATATCAACCACTGTGACTTTTAATTAGTGTTGGGTTATTATATCGATATCGATATCAGTCGTTTTCACAACATGATTCTTCCGTTTTTTATGAGTTTGTATCATGTTAGTTCGCTCTCCACGAACATATATAAAATTGAGTTTGAATATGATCTGCAATGATTACTACTCTGTATGCTCACAGACGTTGCATTTTTGATTTCAGGAATCGCCTCGTGGTCCTGATGTGATTTTGGTTCAAAATGCCACAGCGTCGCTGGCTGCGACTCATCCTCACTGCATCGGTTGGGACGTGATCATGCGCCGCTCAACGAATTCGCATTCAGAAGATGCGAAATCTCTGCTTCAAATGGCTCTTTCTGCACGTGACCTATTGATCGCTTGCGTGTATCGTGGAGCCGAGGTCGGGGGTCTTAGAGATTTACAAGTTTGGTCAACTGTGGAAACAAAGGCCGCGGGTGTTTTCTTCTCGTTCCCTTTCGCACTGTGGCCAGATACACCTGGAGGTGTTCGTTGGGGCATGGATTTTGCCGCCAAACGCTCACAAGCCTTTGTGTACGCCTGTTTATTTTTTCTCGCCATTGCATCCAGTTACACAGATTATAACGGTGTATTTTCTCGTTTATTCCAGCCGTCGTCCAGAAAACCTTCGTCCTCGGTTTGATCAACTAAACACCGTCGATCCCTTCTTTCCACCATGGTCCAAACTTGTGTCTTCGACTTCTGTTGCATGTGAATCTTTCGTACTCAGAGATACAGCGTTTCTACGATTGGTTGTACAACGAATCATTTCCGGTGATCCGAGAGCTCGGCTATCGTTAGCTCAATTAGCATCATACAACTCCAGGCTTCCAGAGGCGTTGATTTTGGTACAATTCTGTTCACATATTCCTTGATATTCTTTCTATTATTGCTAACGTTTATTTCCTTTCACTCCAGGTTCGTGTTGAAGCTTCTGCTAAGGGCATCCCCAAGCCTTGCGCAGTTCTTTGTATTCCGACGAATGAAGACGATCTGGAGTTATTGAATGAACGCTTAGACATGAAAAACCTGAATCATTCGGTTCTCGGTTATGTCATCAGTGGAAGTTTCAGTCAATCGCTGGGTCGTGGTATTGGATTGGGTTTCATCAGCCTTGCTGCCTTAATCACCGGCATCCAGCGCTCTGTGGAGGCTAATCAAAAATGGAACCCTTCGCGTGTGCTCATGAAGAATACGCATACGCGTTGTTTTAGACCAGTGACTTTGTCGGTCGTTTGCTAAGTTCCAGATATTTTCAAATATAGATATTTTTCACATGCGGATTCGTTTTCTTTTTTCAAATGGGTTTAATTCAACATGCTTGATTTAGAATTGTATGTTTTATGGATTATTCCCCTAAGTTTGCCGTGCCTAGGCTCACGCTGTGCGGATTCGATATTTCAGAGCCCATTTTGATATGGTCATCTTCGTATACAGAGATGTGCTACTTTTTCACCCCGCTAGCTAGATGGAAAATCGGTTATGGATCTTTGTTTTGGGGAACTTTGTTATGTAGTGGGTTTGAGAGACAGTTGTGCCAGGTGATCAACTAGATGATACGAGAGACCAAGCCCACCGAGACAGAGAACAGAACAACACAGGATGGTAATGAAACGACCGAGCCGAGACTCAGGACACAGGTTCACAGGTCCTAGAGCTGGACAGGACCAGTGTTTATATAGAGAAGTAAGCTGTAAGGACATTGAAGCAGCATGCATCCGCATTGTTCGGATAAGGACATTACCGAGGTCGCACGTGTCATGGTTGAGGACGCCTCACCCAACAAACTTCTCATTCAGTTTTAACCTGGTGTCATTCGTAATCAATCTGATGTCTCATTATTTTGAAGGATATTTTCTCACTTGGATGCATGTTCATCCTTTCTGAGATGTCTCAAAATGGTGTCGGAAAATGATGCCATGTTAGTGACAGCTTGATTCTATTCTATATTTTGTGTGTAGAATGCACTTGTTCTCATTCGCTTTATATGAAATAAATTTTAATTACCATCCACTTCAGGTAATTCCCTATATGTGAATGAAATTATTAGCGAGTTGCTTAGTAATTTATTCATAGATTATATGCAGGTAAAAAGCTATGCTTTACAAGACCCACAAAAATGTACATCGGGTCGGATGGTAAAAAAATCAAAATATTGTTAGATTATTGTCAAACGTGAAAACATACTTGTTCATGTGGATATCTAGTGATTTCTTGAAAACTTCAACGTTTCCAGATTGTACCACATGAGTAGGTAAACTGTTGCACATTGCGAACGGAAAATGCATATTTGCGGCAGTTCAACCTGCTATGCTGTTGGTAAAGTTTCGATTGGTGACCTCGCAAACGTGTGTTATGGGAAATGTGAAACAAACGACCGCAAGGATGATTTGTTTGATTAAGCACTGTCCAAATGAATATTAGTGCTCCTCGTTGCCGTCTGTATTGAACCGAAAGCGAATTCAATAATTTCAATTTCATTTCGTATGGATAATTAGATAGTCACAGGACGAGTTTTGTCGCTCTGCGTTGTGGAGTTTCTAATAGCAGAATATCTTTTATCAACCAAGGATCCCATGCCGGTATAGCATATTCACCATGAGGACGGATGTAAGTTGAAATCAATTTGCAGCTAATGTTGAGGTCAAACGAACCTAGGACTCTTCTGAGGAGACCCAAGTTGTTTTCAGCATTGCAGGCAGCCAGTCGACATTGCATTGAGTTTCCTAAGTCTGATTGGTTAATCACACCTAAAAATTTTTCGGAGGAGACGGGTTTAATAACAGTGCGACCAAGATAATATTCTTTGCTCGACTTGCTGTTGAGAGACAATAGGCTGCATTTCAAATCATTCAGGGGCATTTCATTGTCTAGGGACCAAGTGTGAATCATATCATGATCCCGTTGCAGGTTCTGCGTGTCGTCTGTGGAGTTTATGTTACGCCAAAGCTTTGCGTCATCAGCGAAAATGAGCACCGACGACTGCAATACAGTAGGCAAGTCGTTTATATATATTAAAAACAAAAGCGGTCCGAGGACTGATCCTTGTGGGACACCACGGGCAACTTTAATCGACTCATGGAGTTTACCCTGTACTCCGTAGGTGAGTAGTTTCGACGAAAGTATTTCGTGATTCACACGATCGAAGGCTTTTGAGAAATCGATATAAATTACGTCAACGGAGTGGCCGGCATCCAGTAGCTCAGACCAAGATTCTTTTGCTAATAGCAAGTTTGTCAGACAGGATCGTTTTTTCCTGAATCCATGCTGTGCCTCGGAGATTAAATTATTAATCTCAAAGTGATTCCGTAAGGCATCAGCTATTATGGACTCCATTACTTTTGATAGCACTGGTAATAACGCTATCGGGCGATAGTTTAATGGATCATTTCTTTTGCCACCCTTGTAGATGGGACTAATCAGGGCAGTTTTCCAAGTTTCTGGTACAAAGCTCTGCTCGAACATCATCGTGAATACGTCAGATGTCGGTATTGCCAACTCGGAAGATAGATTGTGCAAAATGTTTGCGTGTATATTGTCTATACCGGGTGAGCCTGTTCTCTTCATCGTCATTAATTTGTTTGAACAACGTAGGGGGAAACTCCACCCCGTGAAGAATTGACAAGCTGCAGCTGTCAGGGTTTAAGGGCTGCCCATGCGTCGACACTTGTGAGATAACTGATGCGAATTGTTGTCGGAAAACGTTAGCGCAATCTTTAAATGACGTCACTATTCCAGTACCAGAGACCAGTGGCGGTATTCCCATTTTTACATTCCGGAGGTCGTTGACGTGTTTATACAATGCTTTGGGATTTATAATGAATTTTTCGACAAGACTGATTTGGTAATCTTTTCTGTCTTTTCGAATGAGGCAGACACACTTATTTCGCAATAAGGTGTAGTAGCACCAAGTTATCCCAGACGGATCGTCCAAGTATTTGAACCAGGCATTGTCACGCTTACACATCCATTTCCGAGTACTGCTTCTGAGAGGCTTTTTCGGACGCTGTTTGCTGGATATTATTTTTACCTTCGATGATAAGTCAATGATAATACGAAGTTGTCTGTAAAACGTTTCCCAGATTTCCTTAGCTGATTTGAGTTCAAGGAAATCCCATCGATTTGCAGTAGCAAGAGCTCGAAGCAAGTCATAGTTCACAGTTGCATACGTTCGTTGAGTATTTCCTGCTGGTTCGTATTGATAAATATAATCAAATGTCATGACAACATGATCACTCAATCCGAGTGGAGCTGTATAGGAAACAGATTCTATCATGAGTTCTTCGTTTGTAAGTATGAGGTCCAGGGTAGATGGGGTTTGTTCAGATCGAAATCGCGTTGGTTGTTGTACATGGTTGTAAAGAGGGGCGCAAGTCATTATTTCTTGAAGAAAGCTTTTGAATGAATCGTCACCTGTAATGTGTGTTGCAAGGGTCGGTACATTAAAATCACCGAGGAGGAGCGAATGTGAATATGTGAGCTTCAATGCAAAACGTATTGCATTAGAAAGAACAGTGTCAGCGGCAGATGATGAAGAAGGGGGTCGATAAATCAATGCTAAGAGGCACTTACGTTTATCATGTAAGTCAAAAGAGCAAAACAATGTATCTGGGACATCTAACTCGGGGGAGAGAAGTATAGTGCAGTTGATGCTTTCATGTAAGTAGAGGAGGACACCGCCACCTTTTGTTGCTCGATCTTTTCTGTAAAGCATCATATGAGGGATTTTGAGTTCAGAGTCGTGTATAGAATTACACAACCAGGTTTCTGTCACTGCAATCAAATCCCAAGACGCAATGGTCGCACGTGAATACAGTTCAGTGAACTTGCCCAGAAAGCTCTGAGCATTGGTGTAACAGCATGATAGAGATTTGATTTTTGTTGACGATGAAGAGCTCATAGTAGTGGATTCGCCAACCCAGAATTGGTCGGCTGCTCCACGTTTTTTGTCTCAGGTGCATTTGATTGATTTGGTAGCGAAGTCATTTCAGGAACAATAGTGTTCATGCGTTTTATGTCGTATACAGCCCGAATACGAATTTCAGGAGGTGCAAATTTTCAACAATGATAC
>JACCGJ010012492.1:0-13227 GCA_013407085.1 Atriophallophorus winterbourni
TAATAATAATAATAATAATAATAATAAGAATAATAATAATAATAATAATAATAATAATAATAATAATAATAATAATAATAATAATAATAATAATAATAATAATAATAATAATAATAATAATAATAATAATAATAATAATAATAATAATAATAATAATAATAATAATAATAATGTATATTCTTGGATAAACGAATTCTTGCAATGCATGATCATTTGTTTTTATGAAAAAATACATAAAATAATAAAGTGATTTAACAAATGTTAAGGTCGAACATAATTATATATTTTTTTCGTTAACAACCGATAAAGAACAATTGTACACATAGTAGCTTGCATAAAACGTAAAATGGATAGCTTAGTGGAAAATAATTAATAATACTTTACATTTTTAAAATAACAATAAATGTGTGAAATATAGGAAACGGATTAATTACAGTTTGGGTAGGTCCGAATAGCAGTTTATTCAGTTCACTTCAGTTCAGTTGGCAAAGGAATGTAAATGGCTGATAAGCCAATTGAGCGTCCAGAATTTCTGTCGGTGGAAAGCTCCAAAGGATCACCCACCACTGCCAAAGTTGGTTCATTGTTCTCTGGTATCCTCGTCGTATGCGATGATACGTTATGTGTTTTGCAGGCTGCCCTTCGGTCCCAGTAGTTGCTGCTGCTACTGAGACTGTTGTTCAGCAGGTAAGTTCAAACAGGGATAAGCTGATTAAAAATTTAATTCATCGAAACCAGCAAACGAAACTGATATCATCGTTTCAAGATTTGGGAGGGTGTATCTTTTGTATTTTATAAATTACGGAAAGAAAATTCTCAAGAAAAATTAAAAATGGCTTTTTAAATGTATAGGTAACAAACTATAAGCTTCCAATGTCGTATAAGTATAAATTATTCGTATACGTTAGTTTTGAAACGCGACGTAGGCATAAAATTCATCTAGCTTTCGTATGGTCAATGGTAGTTATACTGTCATACATCAAATCTTTCAAAACGCAATCGCTATTCGTCACGATTTCTTCAGCAGGAGACGAGATTCAAGACTTATGGTGGACAGAGGCAAGTAGTTGTAAAATACCATAGGATAAATGTATAAAATTTAAAATATCGTAACTTAAATGTTTGTGTCTAGGTTCCTCAAAAGACGAGCAAATGTAATTTCAATTGTAAGATGGAAGTAGAAACTGTCGACCGGAAATATATATTTGGGTATTTTGTTTTTCCAAGCATGTAGTGTAAGATTGAATCGGTAAGGGGTTCCAGTAAACTGTGGCCAACACACTATTATTCAAAACAAAAGGTTTCAACATTTGTTTGAAGATCATTTCGTATGATGAGCAAACAATTTTGCGTTCAGCTGTTCAACAAAAGCATATACGGACTGTGTATGAGTTGCAGCGAGAGTTTAAATGGGAATGTAGGATTAAATGGTATGGTTGTGGTTACGGGACGGGAGATTTGAACCTGTATTTAAAATGATGTATGGAAAGGGATTATTCTGCATGCTTGAATTAGGTCAGCTCGGATACATCTGCACTCAAGTGTGCACAATCCAAGTCTAGTCAGTCGCTGCTCAAACGGTAGAATATGCAATCCAGTAACCGTTTTATTTGCCTTATGATAAATCCTTTCGAGTAGCGAACTGTCTTTTTCCATCCATGGATTCCAAACTTTTTCTGGATAGTCCACACCTGGATGTATGTATTATTGCGTATCTTAGAAAACGAGTGTGGTGATAAACGTCCGAAAATGTTTCTGATTAATCCGAGTACGCTGCATGCACGCTTATAGACGGCCTCCCACAGCAGTCTGTTTTTAACATTTTCGCACACGCAGATACCGAGATCTTTTTACGATATACTTCCATCATGAGAGATACTGCCAAGCATATATGAGAAAAAGAAGTGTCTCCCAAATTTTAACATTTTGCATTTGCGGAATTTGTAAGGTAGCTTGTTTTTAATTCACCACTGGTGCATCTTATCTAATTCTATTTGTAAAACTAGGCATTCCTCAACAGTGCTAAACCTCATTTAAAATTTGACAAGAAAAGAACAAGAAAGAACAAGTTTACATCGTACTAGTTTTGGTAGGTGATTTAGAAATATTAGGAAAAGCATTGAACCGATTACTAAACATTGTGTGACTTGCTCGTGGCTCAAATATTTCAGGAAATTTCGCTCTCTATACTGACTTTCGCTTTGTGTTTAAACAGGAAACTTGCAAACCATGTTAGTAGATTTCCAATGAAGCCAACATCCTGCAGTTTCTGAAGTTAGAAATGCTCAACTCTATCGAAAGATATATATATATATATATATATATATATATATATACATAGGTAAAGGGGGGTGTACGGATCTCCCTTCGTATAGTGCTTGCGTTCAATCGTTTAGAGTCGTGAATCATGTAGACGAGCATGAGTTTTTTTTATAAATGTTGTTTCATGTTCCATGTTTTCCAAGTTGTTGTAAAAGACATGTTAAGTGTTATGCAATTTGAAAATCTTTTTTTTCCTTTCTACTTTCGACCTTTATACAATACTGATTTTTGAGACCTAAATTTGGTTTAGTTGATTTTTCCTTCAGAATTTAGATGTTAAACCTAGCTTTTTGTAATTGTCTTATTGGAAATCTTCTGTTCACATATTTGGTGGAACTTTTGTTTTAATTCATTGTTTATGCCATTGTCGGTCATTGTTGCTGAATTCGGTTGCGATTTTGGGCTCCAATATTTTGCTCGATTTTGGACGCCAATTTGGGTGTCATTTTTGTTTGTCACGGGAAAGTTGGACAACATTTTGGTAGCTCGATTCTTCCTATTTTTATATCAGGTCGTCTTTGATTGAATTGAATTGATTCTGGAGTATTTGGCTCCATTGATGCTGTTACGTTCCTATACAATTGAGATTTGTATATTTATTGTTGTCAATTAATTGTTGCCAATTACAGTACCGTAGAATATCCGAATCGTTGTTTTGAATTTGTAGAAATAAGAAACGGGTGGTCTACACGTTACTCACGATACAGACGTTACAGTTGTGTCTGAGAAAGAATTTCATCGCTCTCGATGTGCCTGATAACACTTTCACACACCGAGCTCCCTATATTTCAGGAAACACTCAAAGTAGAGTCACAAGGCGGTAATTGGCCTGATCCGAACGACTCCCATTTTTACAGATTGGTGTAATAACTCCGATTTTCTAGTCAGCTGGTACGATTCGTGTATTTAGGTTGTGTTTAAATAAATTACACGGGCCGCAAATCCCCAGCTCAAATGAATTCAGAAAAACCGGCGTTATTCCGTTCTCCCTTGAGGATTTGTTAACATTTGGTCTGCGTAAATGCCTCCGCACAACCGTGAGATTAACTTCGATATATCTTATGTTTTCCGCCCCTATTGAAAGTGGCAAGTGTTTTGACAGGGAAAAGGAAAAAAAGACAACTCCTAAAGTGCAGCTATAGCATCGGCTGTATTATCTGTCAATCGATTAAGTTAAAAATTGAGAAAAATATTGGTTCAACTTCAATCGCGTTGTTTACAATCGTGTAGATTATCTTAGGATGTCGTCTCATCTGGTCTTTCAGCATCAAATGATGATATTGCTTGTTTTCGCGAATTAAGAACGTCACCTGGTTTAAGTTATTTAGAAAATGTTCCCTTGATACGTTTCTTTCAGTAAACCTGTGTGTAGTCTATCCCGAATTCTACATGGCTATCCACTTTCGAGTGCAGCTGCGGAGTTTAAAACACAATGTTCTAGCTCTTCTTTTCGAATTATAGGCAAGTGTTCTTGTTTATTTTCCTACCGATACAACTTAAAATACTGAAACAGTGAGTTTCTGCGTTTCCAAGTTAGAGATGAGTCTATTCTATGATCTTGAGTGTTTGGTGAATGCCTAAGTAATCCACCCTTCTGATGAGTTTGACGTCATTAGATGCCTAACTAGTGCTGCACACGAATTCAAAGATCAACACGGGGTGGTCGTTTAGTTCCAAAGGACTATGAGACTGCACTGACTCAACGTTGTTGCTTCGAATATGAGAATAAATCTAGGATTGAAGGTTCGTCTGGGCATCTCTGTTGAATGGATGAATTTACGTGGTTGTAACAGGGAACAAGTTTAATCATGTGTACTTAAAAAATTGCTGCATGTGCAATCTTTTGTTTTGAAGCTGTGGAAGTTTGAAATAACGAAATGTAAGTAGCTGGGTTTCTCTCAGATTTCCGACCTTACGCTTAATATTTAGCAACATTATGTTGTGGGAGTCAGATGAGGTGGTTGAGCAGTAAATTACACCAAGGTCGCAGTTTTCTCCATATTCCAAGCGCAAGCTTCACCACACATTATCCACCAGGTTAATTGGCGTATCACAATGCATTGTGCAGTGAAAACGTTCATGGTAATACAAAGCGATTTAACCCCCCTTTTTGAGCGGTTTCTTTGAAGCAGGATGATGCTGGAAAATGCCAGCTCACAATCATCCACCTGAGAATTAAACCACGTCTCGGTTACAGCGATAATTTCAGCAGAAATCTCATTGCTGAAATAAGGTCACTCGGCTGATTCGTTGCGAAAATACTGCGCATTTGTGCATAAACAGCTAATTTCGGTGATATGTTGATGCACTGTATTGATGGGACCTTCTTAGAGCCAGGTCTTTGCGACTCCAGAAGCGACGTTGTGCTAGTCACACGTCGATTCTCAAAAATGGATTCTACGAAGCTAAAAATTGTCAAGGATATGTTGAATTAAACTCAGGAAATGATATATGACAGATGACTTGAGTAATTGCTACTAGTTGTAGCGTAGTGTCCATATTGATAAAAAATGAGTAAAGAGTATAGTAAAAAATAAAATCAATGTGATGTTTGCTACTGTGAAATATATTTGGGATAACCAAATTGTGTTTGTTCAGGCTACGTGAAAACTACAGTTTATATGCATAAATGAAAAAGTAACCACTCCCAACAATTCTTCAATCAAATTGCAAACAGATTCTCCCCGGATCTTCGATTGACAGAATCCGTCCAGAAGTCAAAGTATTATCACGGATACAGCCACGCAGATTCGAGAAAAAGGTACGGCTCAAATATGGATGGGTTCCTTTAGAACAGGCCAAAAATATTCACACAACTGGCTGTCAGAATTCCAAGTCTGAAGCACGGATATTAAATTAGATGTGAAGAGCGACTCCGAGCGGCATGTAATTGGTATTCGCAATGCCGCGTGTAAAGTAAAAAGAAATCACCATAGGTGAACTAGGCCTGTTAAGTATTAACGTTTTTCAGGTCTCGATAGAGTGTTTCGTATGTACGAATTAGAATTTTAGAGAGTTATAAGAATACTTGATGTACACCTGTGTACTTTTTGAAGTCTACGGTGAATGTCAATATTTCATCATTGTTTGCCTTTGTACATTTGATTTTAAGAAGCGAATTATCCTGGAATGTTAAATGCTCACAATAACTCACTAAAAACTAAGAACAACACAAACCAAAAGCTACATCCCATACCTCCACAAGTTGCTCAGTTAGGTAAAGAGAATTTGCAAGATGCTGAACAGCTGAGTGATGCAAACGATAGCTGTGATTCAGATGATAGTCAGCTAAAAACTTTGAAGCATCGTCTATTAGCTGCTTATTAGCAGAATTTCTTTACCTTCAAAAATAATATTGAAATAAAAACAAATTTGAAGTATCTCAGTGTAATCTGCAGCAATGTGCCGGAGACCCGGGACACTTTTCTCAAGTAGAAGAACTCTAGGCATTGAACAATGGTACCAGCTGTGTTAAATGTTGGATATGAGCTCGATACTGCCAGATTCAATAACCCGCCTAAGTCAGCACCCAAATTCTCCTTATCTTAAAAAACCCGGTTTACTGAGATTAACACATAGAAGTCAGAAAAATGGAAGACGTTCTTCTAAACTCTTACTTGCTCCGTACATTTTTACAGACTAAACGTCACATACATGCTGATATTCCGTGGTGAGAGAGAATTGGTAATACAAACAATATAAATAAACCTGACCAACGCATTGTGGTTCTTCTTGATGTTCCCGAACACACTAACAGTGTTTCGTGTAATGAAATACACCAACGCGATTACAAACAGTGGCTTTACTTTGACAACAGCATCGAAGCTGTCGAACCAGTCGTGATGGACACTTTCGGAATACCTCTGCCACCAAACTATGAAGGTGACCGTCCAAAACCTATAAAAATAACATTTTTAGCGAGATGTATGCTAGAATCAATTAGGGACAACCGAAAACCAAATCATAGGATTTTTTCAAAGGATATCAGAATGAGCGACCCAAGGCTTTTGACACCGAAGCCCCTTAATTAACCACGGCTTTTATAATCAGACGAGACTAGAAACACTTCGGCAATCCCAAAAACGACTAATATCCGAGTCTTGAATGTTCGAACAAACAGACTATCTTTCAGCTCCATCACTGTATACGAAAACTACAATTAATTGCTTTTGTACAAACGCAAAATGCCTGGTTAACAAAATAGCTGAAATAGAGGATCTCTTAAACCAGCACGCACTGGACGTCATAGCAATGACTCAGACATGGTTCCAAACATGATCCTGTTTCGGAGAGATTGCTTAAGAACTGGTGGTGGAGTAAGTATTTACCACCACCAACTTTTAGACAGTACGGTAGTTGCAGACACTGATCTCGATCTGGAAGGCAGTATATGGTGTAACATAAAGCTCTAATCAGGCTACAGTAGCATCGTTGGTGTAAATTACTGTTTACCATCATCATTTCATTTCGCATAACGCAAACCTCTGGAAAGCAATTTAGTACGTCGAAAACTGCGCAATTCGCAATTATTGATTATGAGAGACTCCACAATGCGTCAAATATATAACCTAGTATATCATCAACCACGTTCACTAGACTACAAAATTCGCGAATTGTTCGAATTCATCTCCTTTAATAATCATTATTAGAATTCACTCGACAACGAAATTTGCAACAGACATCTGTTCTAGACCTGATCTTAACCTCTGAAGCCACAGCCGATTAAGGTGTTCACTATTACCCTCCACTGGGCCGGAGCCACCACCTCGTTCTGCTCTTTCAATACGTCTGCAACGCCAGTAGAATGGCAACGCAAACGAATCTGAATAGAAAAGTGGATTACATTGGTTTGATGGAACCAATGGGAGCTTTCGTTGAACATAATATAAATTTCAGTGATCCGGACTCGCATTGCACAACCTTGACAGATAACATCACAAGCATGATATATTTAAATTCTAAATATGTCGCGAAACATAATAGCAAAGAACCTTACTTTAGAAAATGAGGCATGGGTTATTCACAGGGTCACCAGAACAGAATCGACTTGAGAAAACATTTGCGAATTACGGAATCAAATCACAAATCTCATCCGGGAGGATAAACAATATCACTAGCTTCGGCTGACAGTAAAAATTGCAACGAAATCCTAAACTGCTTTATCAAATCATTAACAACACTACAAAGCTGGAGCCCGGTGTTTTTCAATAATGACAGATAACGAGCAATAAATTCAGCCAATGCTGAAAAGATAGACAATACAATGTTGAACAAATTTTTCCGTTTTCTCCTAATACTGTGTGAAAAAAGCGGAAATTAATTGCCGTCAAGCAATAATCAATTTGGTTTCGTTGGAATCGATGCACTACTCAGCTCCGTCTCCGGAATTTCTCATTTGTACTGAAACCTGTGAAAGAACGTGACCATACATCAGAGTGTATCTGTGCGGATTCGAACATTGAAGCTTGATCTTGTTCACAATATTTTTCGTTGAACACCTGGTGACGTTCATTCATTTTATCTATTATTATCCTTGATTATTGTATATCTATAATATATGTACGATCAGTCAGGTTAGTATGTGGTGCGGTTAAGTCCCCAAAAAGATAGTCGCAATTGTGAAGACGATTTTAACCCCCCATCAATTATTGGACATGGACTTGATTGTATCTGTGCGCCTTCTAAACGGTAACTCACATCAAAAAAAGATTTGTCGATTGCTAATGCAACAATCTTTAAGTAATCTTGTGGCACTAAACTTAGACGAACATCGAGCTCATCGAAAATACTGCATGAGATTAATCTGGATCCGTTTGATGGGGATCCGATGAGTTATTGGAATTTCATTAGACAGTTCGAGTTTCAAGTATAATTCAGTGTGAAAGACCCTGCCCAGTGTTTGTTACATCTTTTAGATTATTGTTGTAGTAGAGCAAAGAATGCTAGAAACATATGTGTGATGTTCCATCCTGCAGAATGTTATAAGCGAGCAAAATTTCTTCTGAGCAAAACGTTCGGTAGACCTTGTCTTCAAGCCGGCTCATTATCAGATGAGTCATTGAAAGAGGCCCAGCGATTGATTGGCCACCCAGAGGGCTTTGCGAGCCTTGCTTTGGCAATGCAAAAATGTCAAATAGCCCTTACTCGATTGGAATGCTAGTCAGTTTTGAACTCAAGTGCCACTTCAGGGTATATAGTGCACATTTTACCGGCTGCGTTCTAGCATCAATGGACTGATCTGAAGGATGCGATACACTGCCAAGGATTAGACGTTACATTCCAGCAACTCACAGCTTTGGTGTTACATCGAGCTCGTATTGATCGGATTAGATTTGGTCAGGTATGCAAACATTGTCCAATGATCGAATGACAAGGACTGTTTGCCTCGTCAATTGTCAAGAAGTACTTACTGTTGGTCTAAAATTGAATCATGTTTAAGTTTGTGCTCTCGGATGTGCTCTAGAAGCTGATTTGCCTGACACTCAATTAGCTCAGAGTAATTTTGTGGCTGAATTTACCGATACTAATCCGTACCAGATGGAGAGTAATCCTAGTTCAGCTGACACCAAATCATATATATATATATGTCTATCATATATAATTAAAACAGGATATTCGTCGTCATTAGTTGTCGATCAGAATTTGTTTCACTTGGAAAATTTTGTGTGAAGAAATAATACGCACAAAATCTGTTTAGGCATTCGCTTATATGCTAAATGATTATACGAATAACAAAGACTACTGCTTTTTTACCATCGAACTTTCTGAGTTCTGTTTTCTGATCCATCGACAACAATCATAGCTGATACTGCTCCTGTCATAAAGGCGTATGCGTTCCTCATCCTTGATTATGTAATTACAGATGTCTACCCCCTAACTAGAGAGAGTGTTATGTGATGTTGCGAGTGCAACTCCATGCAACAAATATGGTTCTCGGCATTAAATTGTTGATATATGGAAAGCGTTGGATGAAACACAAATATTCCCAACTTGAATATTTCCGAATCTGATATGATTTGATGACAAGGCGTATCTTGCTGGAAGAGTATAAAACCCGATGTCGATGTATTTCACGCTCATGGCGTATGCCAAAACGAGGGGTATTGTGGTGACTGTTCGATTAACGATCAATAATATTCAATCATTCATCATCATTAATTCAACAATATTCAATAATACTGTTATTCAAGTTCTCGTTGTAAAACTTACATTAATTAATACATAATGTGATTCGAGTGAGCGTGGTTTGTTCTCACTTCCATTCTTGGGTTGGTTATTCAATTCAATACAATTCAATTCATCACATTTGAAGTCGCGAGCAGGATTTCTTCATGGCAAATTCAACTCTGGAACCTCTCGATATAAATACAAATGCTCGAGAAATTAAAGACTATTTTGAAAGATTCGAAATTTGGTGTATGACACGACCGAAAGCAGAAAATGATAAAAAGTCTGTTTATTTTCTAAATTCAATCGGAAAATCTGCTTATACGTTAATGAAAAATTTGGCTTATCTGGATTCGCCCTTTTCCCTCCCATACGGAACGCTGAAGGCGCTTTTAATGAAACACGTTAAACCTGTACATTTTGAAGCAACCGAACGTGCAAAATTTCATTCCGTGGTGCGTCAGTCCAATCAAGGAATTCGCGAATTTATTCTGCAGTTGTTAATTCAGGCAGCGAAATGCGACTTCGGTGACTTGTTAGAAATGCAATTGAAAGATCGTCTAATCGCTGGAATAAATGACAGTGTTTTGCAGAATGAGCTCTTGGAACTGCCAAAACCTTCCTTCAAAGATGTTCGAGCTCACTGTGAACAGTATGAAGATGCGCGTGTGGCAACGACAGATTTGTCGCCAACAGAAAGTTCTGTCACATAAACGTGAAATAACGAAGAATGCTATAGCAGGTCAACAGCTAAAGTATCAACCGAATTATCGTCGCGTTACTGATAATCATTCGAATGCAATCAAAATTGGGAAATGTGCCTCGTGCGGCAGACGGCACTCACGCCACACTTGCCGATTCCGTCAAGCCAGATGTCACAAGTGTGGAAAAACTGGTCATATCCAATCCGTTTGTCGAGCTCCTGAAACGTATTGGACTGATTTGAAAACGCTCAGGTTAGCGATGTTAATGATGAATTTAAATCATTATCTTTGGGCGTGATATCTTGCGATTCTAGCCACATTCGTAAAACCATTTCTTGTGTTTCTAGTGGCGCATCATAAGATTTTATTCTAGATACGGGTAGCGTTGAATCGCTTATTACTCAGAGAGATCTGAAACAGTTTGCTCCTAATGCGAAAATCTAACCTACTAACCTCAAAATTAAAGGCATTACTGGACACTGTTGTCGTTGGCTATATCGTATTGTAGTTTGTAGCCAAATGGTTCGATTATATGGTGTTCTACTCATTTTCTATTTATACTTATACTGTCATTCCAAGGTTGTCACGGCCGGGGCGGTTTTGGGGATAAGCTCCCAATTCCAAAAATGCTCCAATGGCCTGCTTCTCATATAGCCTCTGACAACCAAGTCCAGCTCCTGGCCTGCACGCGTGGTCCTGTGTGACCCGGCGGAACTGCTTCTACTGACAGGAGAAAGGGCGAAGGCGGCTGACTGGCGCTTCAAAACCAGCATGCTTCGGGCAGGTGGAGCTCGTTAGTCCATGAAGGCGGCCCACCTAGGGGAAGGAAAACCCTTATCTCAAACCTCCACTGCCTTGTGGCTACATCCATTCATGAAAAAGGCTTCAGGAGTCAACCTCGAGAAAAAATCCGGAGCCGGAGTCCCGTTAGGCAGTCCGAAGTTTATTCAACTTCGTCCTGCCAGCTCCTGCGACGGCATCGTTGTCCAAACGGATCAGCCTAGCTGTTCCTTTCGTTCCAGTGGTGCCGTGGAGAGGGAGCACTTGCTGCATGGGCGACAGCTATTTCTCCATATTGAACTGCCCTGGCGTACATCACAACGCACCAATGGAGAGGACACTCCATTCCGCTTCTACGGAAAATAACACGGAAAGCAGCAGATACCGGTTAAAAACTATGGCTCGACTGGCGTAGAGCTAAGCGCCTGGGGCTGCTTTCGAAGGTGGGAGAGACTTCCAGGTCTCATTGGACGGCTACCGCCCGCCTCAAGCTGGGCAGCCCCCAGTCAATAAGGTGCCGTCTCGCCACGGTCTGCTATCCTCATTGGGTGCACGGGGATTAGGAATCAAACGACAAGCAGACTGTATTTTTCCGCACCAGCGAATCGAAATACCAAACAACAAATGTCAGTTCTGAAACTTGGAACCTGGAACGTCCGGTCCATGCTTCCAGGATTTCATGACGACGTCTCGAATATCAGAGGTGTTAGAAAATCTGCTGTCATTAACAATGAGTTAAAGAGACTAAATGTCGACGTGGCAGCTCTACAAGAGACGCGATTACTAGACACTGGTAAGCTAACAGAAAGAGATTACACGTTTTTTGGAAAGGAAGGGGTTCTGATGAGCCTCGACTGCATGGAGTTGGGTTTGCCGTGCGAAACGACATATTAAAAGCAACAGAACCGAGCAGCAGCGGGAGCGAACGGATTTGGACTCTAAATCTGAGGTGCACTACTGGTACCATTACGTTGGTCAACGTTTATGCACCGACGCTCTCTGCGACGCCTGCTGAAAAAGACGCTTTTCATCATAACCTCACAGCCGTCCTGAAAAACGTGCCACAGAAAAACTGTGTAGTGGTATTGGGTGATTTCAATGCCAGAGTTGGTGCAGATTACGAGTATTGGCAAAACTGTCTCGGAAGGTTCGGTGTAGGTAAAACCGATGAAAATGGGCAACGCCTTTTAGAATTGTGCACACAGTTCAATCTTTGTGTCAGTAACACTTTCTTTCAAAGAAAACCACAGCATAAAGTCTCTTGGAAGCATCCTCGCGCTAAGCATTGGCATCAGCTTGATCTTATTCTTGTTAAGCGTACTAATATAGGAAGCGTGCTCCTCACCAGATCATATCGAAGCGCAGACTGCGACACTGATCATTCACTGGTCTGTGCAAAACTGAAGCTCCCCCACACGAGATTTCACCGCACCAAATTGTCTGCTAAGCCTAGGATAGACGTCACTCGCATGTGGGAACCTAATCTAACTGCGAGATTCGCAAAAGCCTTCACGGACGAGTTCAACAAGACAACCCCACTTGAATCTGCTTCAGAAAACTGGGAATTGATAAAAAGCTGCATATGCTGAGTCGCACTTTCCACTTTCGGTCCGAAGAAAGCTCGAACGAGCGACTGGTTTGAAGCAAACGCTTCTGAGATGACTGCTGTGCTGGATGAGAAACGCTCAGCATCCTTAAGGTTCAAAGGTATGCCAACAGATGAAAACTTACGTCTTCCAAGAGCAGCTAGAAATAAGGTCCAACAGACTGCAAGGCGTTGTGCAAACGACTATTGGACTGAAGTTAGCCTCAATATCCAAAAAGCTGCGGATACTGGAACTTTTCACGGCATGTATGATGAGATCAAGAGAGCCATTGGTCCAAAAAAACTTAAAACGGCTCCCATTAAGTCTTTATCTGGTAAGCCGATTGTCGACAAAACTCAACAGATGGAAAGATATGTAGAGCACTTCTCCTCCCTCTACTCTAGGGACAGTACGGTTCTACCGCATGCACTCGAAAATGTCGAACAGTTGCCGACCATTGAATATCTAGATACCCCTCCTACTCTTGATGAGCTCAATAAGGCGATCGACCGCTTAGCGAATGGGAAGGCCCCTGGTGACGACGGAATTCCACCTGAGCTCATCAAATGCGGTAGAGCAGCATTACTACAGCCTCTTCACCATTTGCTTCTTCAGTGCTGGGAGGAGGGGGGTGTCCCACAAGAAATGCGAGACACAAAGATCATCAC
>JACCGJ010012494.1:0-10357 GCA_013407085.1 Atriophallophorus winterbourni
TGTTGTTGCTCCCGATGTGCATGATAGCACACTTCTTTTCATTACTCGGGAGTATCCATCTGTCAGTCCAACTCCGAAGTGCATTCAAATCATCTTGCAAGTGGGAAGCGTCAGCGGCCGTCGTGACAGAAGCCCACACCTTCAGATCATCTGCAAATAAGAGACAACCACTGTTCAGAAGACCGGGAAGGTCACTCACATAGAGTTTGAACAAGGTTGGCCCCAGAACGGATCCTTGTGGTACACCAGAAGTTGGGATAAAGGATGCAGATCTGGCCCCATTGACTTCAACGAGGCTTCGCCTTCCGATGAGAAAATCCTCAATCCAAGCAAGCAACGAAGCCTATAACCAGACTCTTTGTTTACAAATAAGCCTCTGAGTGGAACACGGTGCGAATGCTTTACGAAGTCGATGAAGAATAAAACAACTGCCCAACCAGCCGTCAAGGCTCTGCACCAATGTTCTCGGGCGGTACAGTAGATTGGAGATACATGACGGCCGTTCGAAGCTCGGTTGGGGCATTCGAGCATTGTTGGGTCTCGCGCAAATACTGTTTATCTTATTCCTTTACACATCCGTTCCATCAATTTGCCTACGATCAGACGTAAGTGTAACAGGGCGGTAATTTGACAGGGTCTGATAAACTCCCAACCTTTAAACATCGGCTTACTATACCCATTTTCCACTCCTCTGGTAGGAGTCCGAATCGATTGAAATGGAAATAAAGCGGCTAAAGGTGAACTGATGCTCTGATAAAAGGTGGTAATATGAGGGTGAATACCATCAGGACCTGGAGGATGTCTGGACCTTTAGATGTTCGATGAGGATGATTCGCACATGTCAGCCGTGATCTCAAAAATTGGCCATTACTTCCGTCGGCAATATTTGTTTGCCGGATATGGTGGGCTCTATTGCGTAAACTGATTGGTATTGCGATGCAAACACCTCAGCTTTCCCAGTGTCAGTCTCTATAAACTCCCGTTCCAAATTTTTGAGAGAAGGTACGGGGTTCGATGATTTGACCCGTCGCCGAATGTACGCAAATACTCGTTTAGGATTATATTTTGAGGAATTTGCTAATTGAAGCTCGAATCGACTTCTTTTATCCTTCTTCAATTTTGAGGTCAAAGATTCCGACAGCCCGATAGTTATTCGTAATGGGCGTCCGATCGGCTCGTTCGGAATTTAATCCAAAGACGCTTTCTTGCCGCAGGCAGGTACCGAAGTTCCTCTATACTAAACCAAGGAGGGGCCAGGGAGCCGGGACGATCTCGGTTAATGGAGCAACATCCTCTAAGGCAACGGATATAGTCCAGGAACCATTTCCAACAGTCATCAAATAGGGAAATCCAACGGGTGGATAACGTCCCAGTTTTCATTTTGATTGTTGTAAATAGAATGATCTTTCCTGACCATGAGCCGTTTTCTTGTCCGCTAGGCGAAGGTGGTCTATTCCACTAGTTTAAGGTCTGGGGGCCAGTTTCATTTTGGTGCGGATTGAGAATTTTGCTGTGGAGAAAAAAAACTCAGAGGCGAGAGAATGCTGTTTCGAACGATATGAACGGTTATTTAATATCAATATCCAGGAATGCCATTATTATATAAATCATCAAGTAGAACACTTAAATTAAGTAGATTGCGAATTTTATCAACGGTAAGAAATGAGGCTAGATGTGATTTGAATTCATTTAAAGAGGAACTGAGTCTTATATATTTTGGAAGAAGATTCCACAGTTTAGCATATTTAGTCAAGAAGAAACTGTTTCTTACTTTAGTACGAAACCTTGGTAACTTAATAGTTTTTTCACTATTTCTCAAGCTATATTTAGAATCATGCCGTATATGTATATTCGAACGTATTTCAATATTATCCGTTGACAGTATTTTAAAGAATAAGATGAGGTTATGCTTAAGTCTGCGAAACCATAGAGGATCGAGTTTCAGTTGTATACATCTTTCTCTATAGGATAGTTTGGTGGTATAACCGATTATTGATTTTGAGAAAGAACGTTGTATCTTTTCTAAAACTATGCTATCGGTTTTATTTATAGTAGTATATATTATGTTACAATAGTCAAAGATAGGAATGGTGAATAATTTATACATTTCTAGTTTACAATGAGGCTGAATTATAGATCTGTGTATAGTATTCATACTTTGTCTGGCTTTAGTAATAATGTGGCGTATCTGTTCGTTGAAAGTGAGTGATGAAGAATATCGGAATCCTAAATCACGCGTGCTATCAATCATTTGAATTGCGTTATTGTTTAGAAGGATTGAGTTGTTTTGTATCGTGCATCTTATAGGCATGAAATTAGATTTTGCTGTTGAGAACTTTAGACCATTATTTTTGGCCCAATCTGCAAGTGCAGCTAAATCATTGTTTAGTCGAGCTATATAAGTTTGTGCTTGATTAGCTGGGAAAGTGATGACAACTTTCATGTCATCAGCGAATAAGAACAGTTTGCTATGCGAAATGACGTTATGTATGTCATTTATATATATAAGAAATAGTAAGGGGCCTAATACGCTACCTTGAATCACCCCACTGGGGATATGTAGACTGCGTGATCTACGGCCGTTAACTTCGACAGAGTAAGTGCGATCAGTAAGAAAAGAAGTTAACCAGGAAAGAAGATTGCCACCGATGCCATATGATTCAAGTTTCGATAATAATATCTTATGAGGAACAGTATCAAATGCTTTAGTTATGTCTAGGAAGACAACTACAACTGCCGAACCTTCCTCTATCGATGTAGTAATATATTCGAGGTATTCAAGCTGACATGTAATGCATGATCTTTTATTTAGGAAGCCATGTTGAGCTTTAGAGAAGAAACTTGGAGATAAGTGATTTAAGATAGCTTTTTTTATTATTTTTTCAAGTAATCTAGATAGTATTGCTTTGTGGTTAATTGGGCGATAATTTGATACCGTGTGCTTCGAGCCAGATTTATGTCTGGGTGTAATGACAGAGTGTTTCCATTCTATAGGGAAGATTCCAGATTCGATTGATGTGTTAAATAAGTTCAGTAGAAGAAGTTTGAAATCGTCACCACCCATTCTGCAAATTGCGGGCGGAATGCCTGTTATGTCTGGCTTGAGACTGAACGTGGTTTGCTTGCAGACTTCGTGAATGTCTTTCAGATGTATGCAAATAGTGTTTAATACACTAGGTGATCGAAATGTTCTAGTCATATCTTTATAGATGGAAGTATTGTAAGTAGTATTAAAATATTTAAGAAATTCTTCGCAGATTGTAATAGGGTCTGTAATTCTTATTTCTGCCGAATTGTAAGTTCGATCCTGAATAATAAAATCTACTTTGCTGGTTGAGTTTACGGATCGTGATTTAAATAACTTGCTAAGTGATTTTAGCTTATCACAACTGTTCAGTGCTCTAATTTCTGATGCAATCAATGTGTGGTCTAGAATGAGTTTGTGGTCACTCAATAGTTCATAGGAACGTAAACGAGCAAAGATATCATTATTGTTAATTGCAACTGTAGACCACTTTTTCATTTTCTTTTCCATTTTCTCGAGCCTAGTTTGTTTTATGCGTTTTCTAGAACTGCTAGATTTATCGATTAAACTTATAATTTTCGAATGGAAAGTCGAGGATATAGTTGGAAAATCATGTGAAAGAAAGAATTGAGACCAATCTTCAATCCTTATAAGTGTTGAAAGTAACTTCCAATCGATGAAACGGTGCAGAGTCTTGACCTCATTGGTAGCTTTGCAAGTGCATGATAGGTGGAAGGATAATATTTTGTGGTCCCCATTAAAGGGGGAAGGCAATATTAGTAAGTTGTTTGGATCAATATTTAGAGTAAAGACTAAGTCAAGAATGTTGTCCTTCCTTGTTGGTCTATCAATAAATTGTTTGTACCCTAGTAAGTCAAGTGTTTTCATAAAATTTGTATGAGAGCTAACTTTACTTCGTTCGTGCCAGTTTAAATTAGGCATGTTAAAATCACCTGCTATAAGTTTATAACGTGCTTGATGTAAAGACGTTTCAATGAAAGCTTGAGTTAATGTATTCAGATTATATGAAGTTGAGCCTGGTGGGTAGTAGATGCAGCCTATTAAAAGATCTAGTGTAGGTAGTTCTATCCAAAGTGAATTTTCATGTTCTGTTAAATTCGAAGATGTTATACTATTAGTTTTAAATCTTGAATGCACATAAATAAGGCAACCACCACCTCGTTTCAGAGTGCGATTTCTCCCAAATATCTGGTAGTTAGGTATCATGAGTTTAAAGTCAGAGTGATCATCAGGGGTCCAGGATTCAGTTATAAGAATAATATCTACAGGTTTAGAAGATAGGTAAGATTTTAGTATATGGATTTTAGGTATAATTGATCTAGCATTTATGACCAGAAAACGAACAATACGAAGATCGGAAGTTGAAGGATTTGGGGTGAGTGCATTAGAAAGTTTACTATGCTTAAAATTTAATTTATGTATTTTTGAAAAAAAGTGGTATTAGTGTTAAAGTATGGTTCATAATTGGAGCGAGAATTATAATGATTGTAAAATGAAGTTTGGGGAGTATAATTATTATAATAAGAGGGATACTGTGTAATAGTAGGTGAATTATAATAAGGTTGAATATTACAAAAAGGTGTAGGAGGAGGTGATGAATGGTGATAGTGTTGCTTATATGATAGGGGGTTATTCATTAAGAAACGAGATGTGTTAATACGGTTATTGAGACTGGGTGAACCACTTGTATAATTAGTTGTCTGCATACGTTGTCGGTGAGGTGATCTGATTAGTGTCTCTCTGTAAGTAGGAGGGTTTGGTAAGAGGGGTCGTGTTTGTCTTAGTTTAGGTAAACGCTGCGGGCGTAGATGCAGATCTCGAGTTACACTCACACCTTGTTTATCAGGTGCGGATGTCGAACTTTGGTAACTATTAGAGTTAATTTCTTTTACAGTTTCACATTGCATTTGTTCATTGGTATCTGATGTATTGTTACTAATATTGGAGCTGATAACTTTACGTTTTTTATAGTTAAATTTTCGTTGCATGGGTGTTAAGTCCGGTTTTAGGACCACACCCGAGAACCTAGGAATACTTTTCAAAAGGTGTTTATTATCAAGTAAATACAACGCAAAACTCTTATCTGAAAATTTTATTAAAATAGGAGTCCGTTGTTTAATTGTATTTTTACGGAGTCGAACTATAGTGAAACATTCAGTAGGGATGCCATATGTCGAGAATATACATTTTCCTAAATCGTTTAAAGGGTAGTTATCTGCAATATTAAAGATGATAACATTTTTTGAGCGAGCTTCTCTTTGATATATTTCAGTGCTCATGGTTTCTATAAACTTATTTGCTTGAATCAGTATATCGTGGTCTATACCAATATCAGAGTTCATGAGAGATAAGAGCGGTTTTACAGAACTATAGTTGGATTTGCATTTTGCTAGTTCGTTTTTAAGTTCTGATAACTCTGATTCTAATTTTTTTAATTTATTCAGGATAATTGAAGTGTCACTGTCTAATCTGACAGTACAATTACTAGGCTTAGATAATTTACGTAGCTTTATTCGAGAAGATAATAGGGTTTTCGAGTGCATGCTTTCACCGGAAATATTTAATGGATTCAGCAGATATTATTTCAATGAAATTAAGTTAAAATATGTAACGAGAATACGTTGAATATAAGTAGAGCAAGTGTAATCAAAGAATTGGGATCACGTACCAAATTCGAGCAGTCCGCGAGTTCCTTTATCGCCAAAATATAAAAGGAATGGGCCGAAACCCATGAAAATTGCATTTACGACCAGTGCTGTGGCCGAAATACTAGGGTCGGAATAGAAAAGGGATACGAAGATTACCCAAGGATGTTAGAATTAGCTCACCCAATTCAATGTCTTAAGTCAAACACTCCCTCTCCTAAAGACGGCGGAGATCAGCGTTTCCATTCAAATTAAAGAAATCAATACTTCCAAAAACGACGTAGGTCCAGCTGAAATCGAGTAGGGCCAAGCAGTTTACACCGAGATTTATATGTAAATTCATGCTCTCGGCAACCAATGAAAAGCTCACATGTTTCAACGTTTCATGCGCTGACTATGCATCAGGATCCAGCATCACTTTTGTGACGCCTTATAGCACACTGCTGGATTCGTCACTACTTAAAGCAGCATCGATCAAATGTATTTATTCAAATGCTCAATGTTTAGTCAACAAGTTGGCGGAACTGATTAATATATGTGTAGACAATTCTCCTGACCTTATTGATGTGACTTAAAATTTGTTTCAATTGAGTATGACCAACAGTAAAGTTTCAATCCCAAATATGACACTCTTACGCCATGCCTGTGGTAGTGTTGGAGGGATGTTGCGTTGTATTGTCACAATCGACTAAAGATAAACAACATCTCATATACCGATCCATCGCTAACGTCAATGTTGTTGTGCCACGTTACCTGGAATATTTTGACAGCTGTACAACCGTAGAACACAACGTTATGCTTATTGAAAGACTTCAGCGCATCAACACTCGACAGCGCGCTTAAATATAAATTATCGGAGACTTCAACCTTCCGCTGCTATACTCAATAGTATAACATCCAACGAACTCACTGAAGCAAACATTTCGCGAAGTATTTGACATAGTACCTTTGTACAACCATGTCTTCAACCACACACAAATGAAAGGAACAGATCGGCCATCAATTCTGAACCTTGTTTAGACTTCAATCGCATTTGATGTCGAATCAATCAGCTACGAAGCTCCTTTGGGGCGGAGTGAACATGTCGTGCATGTATTCGATTGTGTCCGCAATGCTTTGAGGTAAAACGATGAGACGGATTTTATCGAACCAGCAACTCATGGTGAAAAATGGAATATAATCAAAAAATGCTGTAGAAAATTGTGAATGAAAGAACCAAAGTTAAACTAGGTGTTTTTCCGCTCATTAAAAAAGGAATGACGGATAAAGTTCACGATACATCGGATGGTCTTGCGAGTTTTTACGCCCAAGTGATCTGCCTGAAACAACAATTCAACTCGATAAAACCTCTAACTGAACCAATAATTGACAATGTCGTTGTGGTACGCCACCTACGTTGACTAAATACGAGGAAAATCCGGGTGGAGACATCATCACTCCAGCTATTCTTCGTGCATGTTATAGACAGCTCTCATACAGTCTAGCGGAGGTATTCAGCTGACGGTTGCGTACCGTCAGCATGGAAAGATGGTGTGATTACACCAATTCACAAGGGTGGCTGTCGTTCTGACGTAGCAAAATACGCTGCTCCTTTGCATATTGAACATTATTGAGCGCTTCCTAAATGAGTGTATCATGGGTCACCTTGAAACGAACACATGTTTATCAACAAAGCAACATGGGTTTAGTACAAAGAGATCTTTTCTGTCAAATTTACTCATCATTCTGGACGATTGGCTAACGTCATTGGACCCAGGATATTTCATTCATGCTTGCTATATTGATGTACCAAAGGCTTTTACGAAAGTTAGTGGAATATGAGATAACAGGAAACATATTATTGTGGATAATGGAAAATCTGACCGATCGGCATGTGCGAATTCGCATTGACAGCGTTATATCAGAAACTATCAATGACACTATCGGCGTCACTAAGGTTCGGTGCTCATGCCTATCCTTTCCTTGTTATTCATAAATGTTATTGCGCAAGAAGTCTGATGCAAGGTGGTTCTTTTTGCTGATTTCATGAAATATGGAAGCCAATCCCATCGATTGCAAATTGTTTAATGCTGTAAGAGGATATTGATTCCTTGGATCACTTGTCTCAAATAAATCCGATGCCTAACAACAGACGTAATGTTAAATGTTAAAACGTGGCCGGCAATACGAGCATACTTATAGTCCTGGTCAAATAAACTTGACTATGACCAGCGATGAGAAGGATCTCGGTATGTGGATTACTTATAACCTGAAACCGAATAATCATTGCCAGAAATTTTTCAACAGGGCAAAATGTATCTTGGAAATGCTGATTAGAATATTTCAGCGGTTCTCTCTTAAAGGCTCCATCACATTATAAAACTTACATCCATCGAACGATAGAATACATGATCCCACTTTCGGCACGGTGGCTGCGTACGGACTTGAATTGCTGGATAAAATTTATCAACGAGCGATAGAGCTAGTTAATGATATGCAAAAAATCGAATACCGAAAGCGAATGGCTATGCCGGGTTTGATCGATTGTTCACAAAGCATAGTGAGGAGCAGCATGATTGTAACGTATATATTGCTGCGGATGGACAATCACCCTCTCCGTGATTCAATAAAAATCAATTCCCTTTAGAATATACGGAATCATTTAAGTTGTCTTGTATACATAATTTGAGACACCATTGTAGATGTCATATCTTCTCAGGGCGCATTTACTTTCTTTGTAATTGATTATCACAAGATATTCCGAACGCTACTACTATCCTTGATTTCAAATCGAAACTGGATGCTTATTTGAAAGAGCAATCTACTATCAGACAATTATATTGACTCCATATTAACTCGCACAAACCAAACACCTCAATAGAATTGTGATGACATCCTTTGTGTTAATTATAACTGTCATCCAATGTTACATGTGAAGGGATTTTTTTACCGTACATTCTTGATTCTTGATTTTGCTTATGTGTATAATACCATGTGACTGGAAACGAGCGTAGGTAGTATCAAAACACAAAGTGTCCCAGATCGAAACCATAGAACATTAGGCTGGACTGTCATTCTTTGCAAGTGATTGGAAAAAATCATTGGGCAACAGATATGTAAATGTTTGGTAGCCAATACCTTACTATGCGAAGCCCAGCACAGATTCTAAAAATGAAGGTTCTGCTTAACAAGTTCTTTTTGCACTCCTAATGGAGTAACATTACAGTTTGATGAGGCCATAAGTGCATTCTGCACAAGGTAAGATTGTGTGGCATCACAGGTGAAGTAGATGGATGGTTAGACAGCCTAATAATCAATCGCTCTATATTAGGATTGCACGGAGTGGACTGAGGACCGTTATTACTCATTAGAGTGCATCATGGTTCAGTGCAAAGTTCAAAACTTTCTATTATTTTTGTAAATAACCTAGCAGCATGCTTCTCATCACGTTACATACTGTTCGCCGATAAGGTAAAGATCCTAGAAACCGACAGTAAAGATTATGAAAAAGTAATCGAATAGACAAAGATATGGGATAAGACACTGCATTCTAACAATTTATTTGGCGGACACAAATAGATATTCGCAAAGAATTCATCAGAATAGCTGCGCCTCAGAAAGTGTAAGATTTCGGTATTACCGTTATAGGAGATTTGGCGTGGTATTCTCAGTGTGCCAGAGCAGCAAATGAGGCTCGCAGTGAACTTTTCAGACTGCGCTCAGCGTTGTCATGCCGAAAACTCTCTATCTTCACTCCCTTTTACAAGGTGATTGTGCGACTTTACTAAGAATGCTGTGTTTAAACTTGGGCACCGTACTTGAAAAAGGATACCGAGTGTCTCGAAAGTGTCCAGCGCCTTGCGACTCTAACGCTTGAGTGTCAGACACAAAACCTATGAGGCCCGACACTAAAGAGAATGCGGCTGCGAAGTTTCCTAATGGAAGCCTTTGCGATTCTAAAGAGTCTCATGGTAGACAGTATTTCTGAATTACTGAAGCTTGCCCTCAAACAGCTGCAAGGGTTAATGCGATGCAACTTCTCATGTGTAGACACCGAATGGTGGTACGTGAGCACTTTTTCAACAACCGTGTGGTCAACCACTAGAATAAGTTTTCATATGGTATAATAAATGTTCACGAGGTTTCAAGCTTCAAGAGGGCATTAGACGCTATTGGATCCTATTTAAATTTTGCGTCTAATAAAAACACTGAACAAATATTTGTATTGTTCATGCATATTATTGAATTGTATACTGATTCGATAACTTCTCACCGTGCCGATGAAGAAAACCCCTACGTTACTTTCCAGATACCCGACAACAAAAGCGTGCGCACAGTACGAAGTGCATACTTAATATCAAAGTGCTGGAAACTCAACCGCATAGCGCCAAAATGACCGTACCAGTGTGGCTTTTAGTCACCTTCAGGCTGTGCTACTGCAACATTGAAAAGCGCAAAATAGACCTTTAGTCTGTGTTTCAACTCGTCTAAGTACTCGATGAAAATATTCGCTTTTTGGATCGTGAAGAGGGTTAAATCGTTCTTGCATCCCATAATATCTGTTGAAAATTTGTTGTGAAACACGATATATTGCGTCAAAGGGTAGACGTAATTTTCTGTTCATTAAAGTTTAGCTAGAGAAGATTTATTTTAAACGTCTGGCCTCAAAGTAAATCTTTGGTAATAG